>QFDT01001756.1:0-24148 GCA_003315915.1 Macrolepiota dolichaula
GCCCATCCCCAAGCCTCCTAATCGGAATTGAATTTCTGATAAAAGCCGCAGCAGGTGTCTTTCCAATACTCAAGCTCCGATGATGACCAGACACGCCGTTCGGGTACATGGGTAGAATGGTCGGAACAGAGCCCGCATAGTCGCTTACAAGATCGCCTGCAAGTGCCGACGCGAGCGGTTCATCAAACGAGGAGCTCCCAACACCCCCTCCGTGCCTCAGTTGCTGAAGATCAAGATCCTCAACAAAGCGATCACTAGTGTTGTTCAATCCAACCCCAACACTGACTTGTACTTCCCGTCGAACATGAATCTTGCTCCCACGAACGTCGAAATGGTATTGCCTCAAGAGCGCATGGTAGTCCTCGCCGAGGGTCCAGAACGTAAACTGATGAGAAAGATACAACGAGCGAGGAAGGATCCTTGGTGAGCGGGAACAAGTCGAGAGCTCGGCTCGCGCGAGCCAACTACAAGGAAAGTCAAGTGACCGTCACCCAAGCACATCGAAATAATACTTACTCGGCGCCGAACCCTACCCTCTGCCGCCATGAAACGCCTTCACCAACAGGCTTACGTATCTCCTCCCAATCCCTCTTCCTCTGTAGATTCCACGTCGCAACCAACGCTCCCTGCCCAACGAGCTCCATAAGATCTTGGGTCTGTACAGCTCCACCAGCGGTCGTAGTGGTAGTCGATGTGGATGAAGAAGCGCGACTTATACTCAACGCTCCAGCCCCCATATGAGGTGACGAACTCAACCTTGCTCCCCCGCTCCCCCTGTTCCGCCTCCTACAGGTATACCAACGGCGCTGGGCATCGAGCGTGATACCATGCCTACCATCGCGGACGTCGACACCAATTCAACGAGACCAAGTTGATCCCTTGGACGTTGGTCAAGGGTGATGCGTCGAAGTGAGAGCATACCATCCGCCGGATCAAACACGAGGAGATCTTGTATATTCCCAGGACGGCGCAGCGGAGAAGGCGGAGAAGTTGGATCAGATGTGAGTTTTGAAGGCAGTGGAGGGGGAAGAGTTGTGGGGATATGAACGTCCCCAGGTTGAATGAAGGTGAAAGCCAACACAGCACGTGCCATCTCGACTTTGGATGCCTTAACCGGATGAAGACGGACAAGAGGCGTGATTTCGACGAGATGTGATTGCTACAGAGGAGTCAATAACCGGGATCATCATAGAAGAAAAGTGAAGAGAAGACACTGACCAGTTTGTCGGCGTTCCTCACTTTGGTTTGCAAATGTCCAAGGACGTCTGGCCTCCCACCAAACAGATTGGTTGTGAAGATATGGACAGTTCTATTCCTTGTCGCAATAGCGACCCAATGTCCATCCCTGGCCGAATCAACTCCTTCAACAAACACTGACATTCTACCCCTCCTCAGATCATACAGCCTCACACCATCCCCAACCTTCTCATCCCTGTCGCCAACTACAGCCCTCCTTGGTCGAATCGCAAAAACTCGTGTAACCTGGCCATTCTCAGGAACCATAACAAGCCTACATCCATCCTTTGTGAACGCCAATTGGGTGATGGGTTGACTCCTCGAAGTCTTGAATTCGGCAACTTTGGCAGGCTTGGCCCTCCCCTCCAACAAATCCTTCAAATCCAGTACGGTGACAAAATACCCAGAATCAACGACAGGGTTCGTATGCGGTGCAACGATGTTATCCTCCTGCTTCTGCTCCATCGCAGTCGTATTCGTAGTCATGGACGTGGTCATTGAAAACGGACGCTCATCCGTCGGTGCACTCCTCGAAAAGAACTTTCCATTACCCGTCTGGCCCACCGTCGGTCCCTCAACAATACTATTCTTCGCCGCCTCGTAAGCAATCCCACCCAAAAACTTCATACCACTCAACACACTACCACCAACCTTGATCGCCACATTCCCAATATCACTCTGGGAAAATCCTGCAAAGGGAGACGAGGGGACGCTGGAGAGAGACAATGAAGGGCCGGATCCGGCCGACGAAGCGGAGACGCGATGAGAGGACGGGTGTGGTGAAGGCGAGGCGTAAGCGAGGAGACGATGAGATAGGGCGAATACGGGTATGGGTGAAGGAGGGGACAGTTGCTGCTGTTGATCTATAGGCGATGCTTGAGGTGCTAATGATACATTTGATACAGGTAAAGATGTCGCAAGCGACGGCGAAGAAAGAGTCCACAAGGTGTGGAAAGTGGAGGCAGAAATAATAAGTAGGGTAGGAGGTAAGGTTGTACTCTTTCGAATGGAATGAGTAATGGTGGCGCGTCAATGAGGATAAGTACGACTCACAATTACAATAAAATGACGATTAGATTCAAAGGTAGAGGCGATACCGGGTAACGAGATTCCTTGCACTATTTGATGAGATTTGAGTGAATAAACGAAAAAAGCGGAATGAGTCGCATCAGAATCAGACATAAGAATTCCAAGGAGAGGACGGTAACTCGCAAGCGAGTCGCCATGAAAGTCGTCAAGATCTGGTAGTACACCAGCTCGGACGAAAGTGGTGAAACTAGTTGAGCGGCCAACAGGATCGTGAAGAGTCCATTCCTGTGACGGAGACGTGAGGTTGAGGATCTCGGTGACAGACCCGAGGTCATGGCAGTCCCAAATCTGGATGCCAGACGTATAGCCTATCACTAACACATGCCTGTGGAAGTTATGATGAGGTTAAAATAGGACTGAGAGGGTGCATGGACGCTGACTGCTGAGAAACAACATCCCAGAGTGCCCAGGCAATAGTGTTGGCGTGAGTATTGGTGGAGGGACGAGATATGACGCAAGGGTTCTTCTCCACACACATTCTATCCTTGTGTCGCGCAGGCAGCCCACACTGTCAACATGTCCGCTGCCCTTCTGCATTTGTAGGCGGAAATGGGCGCAGGTACAGAGGGCGTTTTGATTAGACCTACCCATCCTCGGGTGAGAATTAGATTATCCAAACTTCTTTTTTTTGTACTCACCCAGATTCGTAGCGCTCGCTGCGGGCGTAACTCCATCACCTCCCGTGTACTTTTGCTTTTTCGGTGGGGCGCCCATAACCACAGGTGCAAAAAAGTATGGCTGCGCTTGATTTGCTCCTCTGCCACTCGGAGGCAGTGGTCCAGGGTGATAGGGGGAATAGCACTAAATTATTGTGACTTTGTGGTAAGGTCGCCTTCTGTGGTTGGTGATCTGTTTGTGTCCCACTGTTTGTGGTAGTGTTTGATGATGGAGCGCTTGCCAAATAGTTCTCGCTTGTGGACTGGAGCCTTTGGTCGTGGGAGTTCCGACGGCTCCATTCCCACAGGAGCCGTAGCTTTTCCTGGCTAGCGTGGGAACGGAGCCCCTGGAGCCTCAGCCTGGAGCCGGTGTGCCTGAGGGCAGAGCCACTGATGGCATCATTGACGGATCAAGCTCTTGGCTGTCTCCGGAGCTGGGATCAACGGATCGGAGGGCTTTTGATTTCGGATCGAGAGCCTGGGTTGGCTTTCGGCATTTGCCGAGAGCCAGTCCTGGAGCCGCTTATATATGATAATTAGAATTTATTCCATAACATATTGAATTCATGTCCGTTCAGGACGATTTTACTACCATTCGACTCGTATTAATAAGGCGAACACACTGGTGTATAACACATTATGATCTTTTGCACAGAAACCCGGAGGCATTCCCCCCTGGAGCAGCAAGCTGCTCCAGGAGGGAATACCAATAGGGTTTCATCTTCAGACTCATCCCGGCCACACTTCGAGCATGAACTTTGACTTGGTGTGGATTTTGATGCCTCAGAAGGAACTACGGGGTTGTTGGGAGGGGTTGGTGATGTATGAGCGGGCGCAGGATGATTCGGGAATGCAAGCGAGTCCGGGTTCTGAATCGGTTTGCCAGTGTGTGCATTGAGGAGGTCAGGAAAATTGTTGGCACTGTTGGTGATGCTCACGAATGCAGTGAAAGATTTGATCACCAAAGGATAGACTGAAGCGTATGACTTGGCCTTTAAAGCATCTCCCGCCGTATTTCGCGAAGTATATTTGGTGAAAAAGAATAATGCCAACGCATTCAAGATGGGGACAAATGGGCGAACCGAGGGGTGAAACATCCCAATTATTGAGTCGAGGTGGCCTTTGACAGTCAGGACCTTGATCCGTTCACCCGATGCTTCCATCTGATTTATGAAAATGAGCTTCGCATGGGCTTGGGATGGAACATGATTGATACGAGCAAGGATGATCCATAGCACAACCCAGAGGAGGGATTCCAGATCATGCTGGAAGTTGCAAACAACTTCCGGCTTAATTATGGATCCTGGTTCCAATGTAGCAATAGCGTTTTCCACCGCAGCTGACGCTTCAGACTCGTCCACAGCGTTGGTGTGAGCTGCACCCGTTAAGAGCTCGCATGCCATAAAATAAGCAGTACCCTGCGACGTGCGCTCAGAAGCGTGCACATACAGGGAGATGAATACATACCGTCTTTGGATCAAAATGTGCGCTTGTCGAACCAAACTCCTTCGCATACTCCAGATCACTCAATTTCCCAATCACTGTATTCCCATGTATAAAAACGAGGATATTACCTGTGCTGATGTCTCGATGAAGCCATAATGCAACGAATAATACCACCAGCGCTACTCATTGTTAGCTGGTATACACTTAACAACTGGAAGGACTCACCGATCAGAACACCTTCAAATGCACGAAACGACGTCTTGATGTCACGAATATCATGGAGGGCTGTGCAGACTTCCGAGTAGATCACAAGATAACGTCTCCTAGATTTGTAGGCACGACCGACTATGGACCTGTCTTGAGGGTCCCTTGATGGGATAGGATTTGTGGGCTTGCCATGATCTCGAGCCGGAAGGGAGCCGTGGATCCGATGGGGTGAAATATTCCCATTGCGGTGCTTACTGGGGGAGAAGAGCCCGGTAGTGGATCGGGCGTTGACGGGATGTAATTTCGTTGTCGTGCCTTGATAGTCGTCTTCGATTTTCACAAAGTATTTCTGGTATGTATCTCTGTCAAATACCCTGGAAAAATCTATGTCAGTCTTCCATTCCATGACGAAGTCCAGACGAGAAGCCTGGCCATCCTCCCATAGCTTCTTCTGCTTCTCGACCTCCGCAAATATTGCATCCTGGATGGCCTTCTCCGTCCTCGCATCTTTCTCCAACCACACATCTTTGAGCGCAACCTCCTTCTTTCCGGGAATGCGTGAACCGCTGGCTGTAATCTCAATGGCTTTCCACACTCGAGTCATGCGACCTGTGATACCCAGAGATCGGTAGCTAGCCAGAGAATCAGTTGTTTGAAAGTATCGAGTCTTGCCCTTGACTGGAATTGCATATGTATAGGTGATATTTTCCCCATCAGGAGCAGATCGGTGTATCATAGGATCATAACCGAGCTCTGCCCTGTCCGCAAAGATGAACGAAAGAAAAGTTGAGATCAACTGTCTGCAATCCTGTCAAAATGGATACGGTTGGTTGCATGATGGCAAGCACAAGGATCCGTGGACTCACCTGAAGAAAATCGAAATCCGCAGATTTCGTTGAATGGGACCTCGAGAAAAACCACAAAGCCATTTGAGTGTCCTCTATCGTGTACTGAAAGAAATTGAGAGCCAGATATATCTTGGGAGAGATGAAACATACACCGAACGTGAAGGAACGCCGAGGATCATCATTCATGATATGACTAGCCGCTGAAATCAACTTCTGACGGTTCTGGTGGATATCACTAGAATCAATGAAGATTGACATAGAGGGAGACCGGACTCACATCAACCCAATCTGCTTCGAGTTTTTTATATTCAGCAGTAACAGCTATATTTGGGGCCGTCACTTTCCCTTTCGTCGCTGCAGAATCATCACTCTCTTTCAATTCAAAACATCCGTCTATTTTGAATGTCGAACCCTTAAGCTCAGAGAAGACATTCCTGTTCGGGCAATCGTGGTACCTGACGTGAGGAACGTTCGATCGTCCTCGCACCTCTCCAGTGAACTGATGCGTGGCAATGACCTCTGCAATCTTCTCCAGGGGAGCAAACACTGTTTGCTCGTTACCACTAAGCTTCGAGGGTGGCTCCCTAAACTGTGTCCATCGCAGATTGCCTAAGCCCACTCTCTCCAGTAGTTTCGCATCACAGAGTAACTGCACACAACTCTCGATCTCCTGAGTCGATGGGATGAATGGAAGATATGCCTCTTGAAACTCTCTGACAGTACAGCTCAACATCTCATTGTCCATCTCGAACACGACTTCAGGGCGAGTTTCCGGGACATCACGACCATCACCAGTGGATTTAGCGAATCGTGGAGTCATACCAGGCATTCGTCTGAGAATAATGACATGTATTAGCAAGCGCGAGAAGACAGTGTCTATTGAAACCTCACTGCGTTGAACGAGGCGGTGTCCTAAAATGATCATTAGCTGCATGTATATACACATATACAATGAATCATACTTTGGCGGATCTGGCGGACTTGATTCACTCGCCATTTGCGATATGAGGGAGGGTGGCGGGGGAAAGATAGGGGAAAGGCGTTGAACGCGTTCAGCGAAGTGTCAGCTCACCGGAGATTAGCGACAATTCCAAGTCCGAAAATAGAAACGAAACAATAACAAGTGTGGCATTCTCCCTACCATGCACCATGTGAAGGCTGTTGAACAAATACATGTGCATGTTATTGGAGTGTTCGTTATTCTTTGCCAAATATTCTCATTCATAATTCCTTGAAGAGCAATACGAACTGACTTTGTCTGAACAGCGCTCGGATATCAACATGAGGCCTCACTTGACCATAAATGCCGCTTCGCGATAGAACAAAGGGAGATTCGGAAGCCCGAACAGTTGAGATAATGAGTTAATAAGATAAGAGCACTTGACCCCGGAGCACCAGAAACCTATGCCGAAGGATTGAGGGGATTCACAGGCCCCAGGGTTCCCCCAGTTCACTCATCGTGTGACCGGGATTTCTCGCGCATATGCCATTATGGCCTTTCCTCTCCTAAACTAGACCTCACGTTTAGATACAAGTCATGCCTGATCTCATGCATTATATTGATCATGCGAAGTACGTGCTAGAATGGTCTTTGCATTAAGAAATTTCCCTTATTTCTAGCGACCTGCTTTCATGAGGTGGCACATTATTCAATGAGTATATCTCATGAATATATCTGTTGGTGTCTGTGATGCGGGAAGCGCACCACGAAGAAAGTCTGTGCATCTCAACCCCAGAGCCCGAAGGCACTGGAATTGTTGAAGAGTGGACAATCATCCGAAAAGGAGGTAGGGAAAGCGATGATAAGCAGTGTTCCCTTGTCTGTGACGGGTGCGGGCGCGGCAACGGAATCATGAAATTGTCATGGAGTATGCAAGCGTGGTGTAGAGATGGCGGGCTGGCAAGGCAATCATCGTATCTTCTGAGTTCTATCTCGCGTCACCCTTGAAAAATTCCGCGATCATGAATGTTATATTTTTATGTATCTTACAAGTACTACACTGAGACTAGAGTTAACCCGCTACAGATGGCATATGCGTACACCTCATTTCACCCGCAACCACATATTTTTGGTTGGCCAACGCAAGCCTACAACTCCAAACCGATATTGATATGGACAGCTTTGACTTGGGTATATCTGCCACAACCTGTTAGCTTGTTACATCAAGACTCGTATACGAGCACTCACGTCTCCAGAGCATATTCGCCGTTCTCCCGTCCCATCCCTGATTGCTTGTACCCACCAAATGGGACGTTGCGTTCGGAGTTTTGGGTGGAATTGACCTTGTAATGTCAGCTTTGCATTCATTGAACATGCGTTTATTAGGGGACTCACATAAATCATCCCGGCTTCCAAGTTGTTCGCCATTCTGATAGCACGACTGACATTTTGCGTTAGGATATTAGCGGCGAGTCCATATACGGTATCGTTGGCCCACTGCGTAACCTCTGTCATAGATATTGTGGTTATTGATCATCAAACAGACCAGAGGACAATGCAGTCGCAACTTACCCTCTTCCGTCTTGAATTTAACTACACTACAAACTGGGCCGAAAATTTCCTCCTTCATAATCTTCATCTCTGGTTTTGCGTCAACAAAAATAGTCGGTTTGATGAAATATCCTTGATTCCCGTGTCGTTCGCCTCCGAGATGGACTTTTGCGCCTTCAGTCTTGCCCGAGTCGATATATCCCATGACGCGCTAGGATCACAGATGAGTTTTGAAATCCTGATTTTCGTGGACAACTTGCTCACCTCGAACTGTGTTTTTGAAACCTGTGGACCGTGTTTTGTTCCTTCCGCAAATGGATTACCAGTTGAGTCGCTGAGAACTTGCGCAACCTTTGTGAAACCTTGCAGGAATTGGTCGTAGATACCTTCTCGTACGTATATCCTGGAACCTGCTGTACACGCTTGGCCTGTTTTACGAATTACTTTCAGTGCTAATTTTCAACACAAGGCGCATTATCTTACCCATGTTGGCACTAGTGACGCGAATCATTTAGTCAATAAGAAAAAAAATCCAACTGCAATGCACTCACAAGATACCAGAAGAAGCCCATTTAATCGCCTGATCCAAGTCGGCATCATCAAATATAATAGTCGGACTCTTCCCACCAAGTTCCAGAGTGACTTTCTTCAGGTTCGATTCTGCGGATGCCTTGAGGATTTTTCGTCCAGTGACCGTACTTCCAGTAAAGGCAACTTTCATAATCGAAGGATGGGCTGAGATTGCCGCACCGACAGTGCTCCCTATTTGATAGTTCATGAGCGTTCTGTTGTTACATGTTCTTCCCATATAATGGAGACGTACCGTAGCCATTGACGATGTTAAGGACACCAGGTGGGAATCCGGCCTGATTGACCAAGTCGGCTAGATAGAGGGCCGTAAGAGGTGTGAGTTCGGATGGCTAGAAAGAATATTGTCAGGAACGTTCGTGGTCGGAAACAAGCCATCCAACTCATACTTTCAGAACGACCGTGTTTCCAGTAGCAAGGGCAGGCCCAATTTTCCATGAAACCATCGACTATGAAAGGTTAGATGTGGTCCAACTACATCGACCGTCCGGGACTTACGAGGGGGAAGTTCCAGGGTGTGATTGCTCCCTATCAACAACATCAGTCAAGGACCTTCCAGGATAACTGGTATACTTACGACCACACCATACGGTTCGTGCCTTGTGTAGGCCATCTTATTCTCTGTAGTCTATTCAAATGAGAATGAGTATGAGTATGACAGACCTGTAACCCGCCAGAGATCGATAACTAACCTCAATCGTCTTCCCATGGATTTTATCCGCCCATCCAGCATAATACCTAATACTATTGATAGTGCTCCTTAAATCGCCATTCTTTGATACGCTGAGAGGCTTGCCTAGAACAAAGTATCTTATCATTTATAACGTCGTAGATTAAAATCACAACTCTAACTGACCAGCGTTCAACGATTCAAGAGCAGCCAGCTTGTCGATATGTTGTTCGAGCAGGTCCGCAAGTTTTCCCAACAGCTTTCCTCGTTCCCATCCCGGAACTTTCAATCCCCATGCGGTCTTGTAGGCCTTTTTTAAAAAAGTGACAACGCTATTGATTTCTTTCAAAAACAACACAATTGGAAGAAGTGGCGTACTTTTCCGGCAGCTTCAACAGCCGCGTCAACGTCTTTCGACGTACCACCCGCAACCTTGACAATGAGTTCTCCCGTGGCTAAGAGAGTGAGAGCGTTTGAGTAAGAGATGATCGCTACGTGAAATCGAGCTGGACAGACCAGGATTGATGACCCTACACATACACCCAGATAAGCGACACGTTGTATCAAAGGAAAAAAAAAAAACGGAACTCACTCTATGGGGTCTCCTCCATCAATAGCGTCAACAAACTGCCCATTAATAAACAACCTATGAACCATGAGCAAGCATCTCGTTAACAAATGTGAAGCGCGCCTTACCCAGTATTGATAGTGACCGACCCCTTGTAGACTGGAGTATCAAAGTGGTGGGTGTACGTCGCGGGCATCGTTGTGGTCGATAGATGTGATACTTCAGCTCTAACCATTATCCCCCATCGTGAACCCACTTATATATCCAAGGGGATTACATCCAAAGGTGGATCTCGCGCTCTTCCGCGTGTTCGATTTGTAATACCGTTACTCGTTTTTCACACGGAATCCCCCTCATTGGATTCCGAGACGACTTGTAAGCTGGTCAAGCATTTTCCGGTGAGGCTTCTCCCAAAGATCCTGATCTACGCAAGTGATCATGTGACGTCATTGAGTATCATGGGTCCAACACATGTCAACATATTTGATTGTTGGGAGCAGAGAGAAGTGACTCAAAGTCAGAATGTCCATTTGTAATATACATTCGTTGTTGTCATCCCTGTTATCATCCCGGCGGCCGCAGTCCCACTGCTCACAATTTCTGACCAATGTTAATATGCACGGCCTTGACTTGTGTGTATCTACGCGGAGACGGTCAACCCTTTGGTCGTAACCGGCCAAGAAACAAACGTACGTTTCCAAGGCGTATTCTCCACTCTCTCTTCCAATTCCAGATTGCTTATATCCACCGAATGGTACGTTTACATCACCGGCTAATGCGCAATTCACCTATAAGCGTTGAAGGGGAGAATTTCAGCAAACCAAGGCAAAATGGGAGATAGAGGGAGACTCACTGAGACGGTACCGGCTTCAAGGTTATGCGCCATTCGAATTGCGCGGCTGGTGTTCTGGGTCAAGACGTTCGCTGCGAGTCCGTACGTTGTATCATTTGCCCATTCAGTGACCTCTGGTATTGGGTGACCGAATCAGGATCCCACTTATTCGAACAAGCCAGCCTAACTCACCCTCCTCAGTCTTGAACTTGACAATTGAACATACAGGTCCGAAAATCTCCTCCCGCATAATTTTCATATCCGGCTTGGCGTCAACGAAGATAGTGGGTTTAATAAAGTATCCCGAATCGCCATGTCGTTCGCCGCCCAGGTGTACCTTGGCACCAGCAGCCTTGCCAGACTCGATATATCCCATGACACGCTGTTCAAAGCATATATCAAGCCTTTTTATGTCGTCAATCGCTGGAGAAACTTACGTCAAACTGTGTTTGTGACACTTGAGGTCCGTGTTGCGTTGTCGGCTCGAACGGATTGCCAGTTGCTTGGGTGAGTTGTTCCGCTGCTTTACTGAACGCTTGCAGGAATTGATCGTAGATTCCTTCTTGTACATAAATCCTGGAACCTGCGATACAGACCTGCCCTGTGAATTTGTGAGCCCTCGAAATTCCTATGGCCCATGACAGTTGACCATACCCATATTAAAGCTGAAAAGACGTGAAATCAATATACACGAAAGCCGGGGGTGCAACCTTTGAGACTCACAAGATACCCATACTCGCCCACTTGACTGCCTGTTCCAAATCGGCGTCGTCGAAAACGATCGTTGGGCTCTTACCACCCAGCTCAAGTGTTACTGCTTTCAAATTGGATTCGGCAGCCGCTTTCAGGATCCTTCTTCCTGTAAGAGTACTACCGGTGAATGAAACTTTGGCGATCTTGGGCTGTTCTGCAATGGCAGCGCCAACCGTGGCACCTTTCAACAAAAGTATATATTAACGCCAATAAACGAAGGTAGGGCGCGTGTTTCTTACCATATCCATTTACAATGTTAACTACGCCAGGTGGGAAGCCAGCTTGATGAATCAGGTCCGCGAGCAAAAGAGCAGAAAGGGGGGTGATTTCCGAAGGCTGATATCTGATCAGAAGGTTGCACGCAGATTCCTCTTCTGAGCCACATTACCTTTAGAACGACAGTATTTCCTGTGGCAAGGGCAGGCGCAAGTTTCATAGTTGCCATAGACTATGCCTTTGATAAGTACAGGATCCTTTTTTGAAGCGCAACATGCATACAAGAGGGAAATTCCAGGGAATGATTCCACCCTGTTTGACGATTAGGAAAGTTATCACAATGAGGGCTCAACTAAACATACCACGACACCCCAAGGCTCGTGTCTCGTATATGCCATCTTATTCTCGGTTGTCTATGTCGGCTGTTAGCAATGCACCGATAAACTTATCGTCAATCGTACCTCTATGGTCTTTCCATGAACCTTGTCCGCCCAACCGGCATAGTACCTGAACATCTTGATAGAACCTTCGATATCGGCCATCTTGGCAATGTAAAAGCCCTTGCCTGTAGAAATCATCAATGCACAAGTCCCAGATGTTGACAATTCACGAACCGACGTTAAGAGCTTCCAAAGCCGCCAACTGGTCACGGTGCTTCTCCATTAAATCAACTAATTTGTACAGGTATTTTCCCCTCTCGAATCCTGGGACCTTGAGTCCCCAGCTCGACTTGAATGCCTATTCAACATAGATCCCCAGGTCAGCCAGCCTCGCATGAATTGCATTGATCAACGTACCTTCTGAGCAGCGGTAACGGCAACATCTACATCTTTGGAGGACCCGCCAGCAATGACACATATGAGCTTTCCGGTACCTGTTTTGTTGAGTATACGAGTTGGTCGAGAGCAGAGAGCGGCTCGTTACGTACAAGGATCCACCACGCTGGGAAACGCCGAATTGAGGATTGATTGGATATATCATCAATATTTGATCGATTACTCACTCGATTTTGTCTCCACCGTCTACGGGGTCGACCCACTGGCCATTGATATACAGCCTGTTTTACCACACACCTGGATGTGAGCATGTCCCACATTATGCCCCGAGATAAATGAGAACACACCCCGTATTGATCGTAATCGATCCCTTGTAGGCAGTTGTATTGAACTCGTGAGTGTACGTTGTGGGCATGGATGAAAGATGAGGATTGGAGGAGAGTCCTTAGCTCTTTGTATCCACCTGTATGGCCGGGATTATATACACGCAGCGCCTCTCATCTTACACGGCTTATTGTGTCAGCGATTTCCGTGTAAGACTCCCTCGTCCATGACCCTATGCACATGACTTAATTATCCCAAGATGATTAGATCTTGTGCCACGCGAAGCGTAGAAATGGTGTATTTTTAGAACGAACCTGATGGTCATTGGTCATCGAGAGGCTTTTATCCACCTCCATTGGGGTTTCCTGTGTTACGGCGTACCACCGCTGTTATTGCTGCTGAACTTTAAACTACTACGAAGTGGGCGCTGTCTCTGCGAGGAGAATAAATAGGAATGATAGAAGCCGCTTGAATACGTCTCACACTATGTCTGATGGCGCTCAAATCATGGCTATGCTATAGAGTGATAGATTGCCATCTGGAGCTGAAAAGTTTCATGGTAGTCAAGAGTCGCATTACTATATACCTTCTTCGTCATCCGTAGCTTGGGCCCTGCCTGTAAGTGTGTCCGCCCGTTGCCGAAATTCGGAAATGAGGTTGGATAGAAGCTTTCATGATTAATGCTAAATGACAACAACACTGCGAGCTGCAGCGCAGAGAACAATCACATGTCGGCCGATACTCCCTCCAAGATCTGGTCCCAGTAACCTTGAACAAGCGTCTTGAAGGCAAGGAAACGCCGTAACATAATTTCATAGTATTTAAAGTCTTCCAACACATCTATACCCACATCATGCTCGGGCACGGTAAGGCATCGCGAGATTTGAGTTGGGTTTTCAGGGTACTGACCCGTGCTAACAGCCTTGCTGAGCTCTTGGGTGACGGGGATGAGGTAGAAGGTAGGGCAAACGCCAGACACAATAACGCCAGGGATTGTCATTTCACGCAGAGGAGCAAGCCCATTCTCCTCGCGCTTCCTGTTGTTGTGTTGGAATGAAGCGATTGCCACTGCCACAAGCTGCGGTTCTGGATCGGTCCTACCAAACTTGGATCTATCCGTGATGCTGACAAGTAGCATGTATGATGAATCCTGGAGGATGCACACGTCGGCTAGAGCAACGCGGGTCGGCTCTCCACAGATGTCGAGGGGTACGGGGTGTAAAAGAGTTACAGTTTTGGCATGGTCGAGGAAATGGACAATTTTCAGTCATTCCATACAAAAGAGATTGACAGCACGTTCAAGAGGGTGTGGATCCCTGGCGACGGTGAGGCAAAATATATAATTCATGGCTGCGTCTGACGGAATAGGATTGGCGACCCCACTGACAGTAGATGTAGTCGATGATCTGCCAAACATCGCGGCATCTGTATGATCTAACGAGGGGTCTGGGCCGGAGGGAAAGAATTCAGGAGGGGGGGTGGTCTGGATAGTGATATTGTAGGCGAGTAGATCGTCTGTGGACCAGTCGCTGCCGTATTTTGCGGAACGATTTAGTTGTGCCATGAAAGTGCGGAGAATATGAGGTGCGAAGGGGTTTATGTTTATCGATAACCAGGCTCTCACACGGAGCGCATTGAATTCTAGATGGAGGCTTGAAATGGGAATTTCTAGTGATGTCGTCAATACCCGAACAAAGCAAAGGGACACTGTAGTGTAGGAGGAAAACTCGATGATAGTGATGTACGAATCTATATTGCCCAGGATTCATTCAAAATATACACCCTTCCCCTGAACCTTCCCTCTTTCTAGCTCCCCGACAAATGGTCCAATCAGAAGCGATACGACGACGCAGACCATCTAACTCGAGTATGGGTTTGGTCGTGAAGTGGAGGATGGTCGGGTGTTGGGCTTGTATCAATTATGAGACCCAGTATAGATGGTCACCAGCTCGACGAATTCTTAGTCATCGAAGAGTGTAGAAGGTATTCAGTCCGGATGTCATGTTTGGAACAGGTTGTCAGTGGTACAGCATTGTTGAATCAGGGGGGACATTGGACGGGTCCATGCTGTGGAAAATTTTGTCAACTTGCTTCCTGTCCTTGTGCTCACTACTCTAACAACCAGTCAATTTACACCTTTTTCATGCCGCGACCTCTGTGTTCATCCCGACTCCCGTCGTGCGGCTTTCCCTAAGACATGTGATCGTTCCGCATGCTAAATCAGAGCCGAAATTGATTGAGACTCACCTCTTCTGGCGTTTATTCAAAATCAACGAGGGGCACATTTATATAATTGTGACGATTGAATCTGATATTGCGCCTGAATCAGAATCACCCGGGCAAACGACGGGATGAAAGTATTTGTTGTGCTCGAGAATGAAAAAATCGTTGAAACCAAGACGATAGTCATGGACATACGTGCGAACTTGATGAAACACTGTCACCAGGGGGTCGGCTTATTGGCAGGTTTGCTGTGGGCAGGGCACGCTAGAATTCAAGGCTAACAACGTTATGATTGGCAGACGCCGTATGTTGCGAAACTGATATGATCGCCCTTTCTTCTAGTTTCACAGTTCTATTTTGAATCTTGGGTACTCGTGATGATGGTAATCAAATAATTTCAAGGACGCCTGAGTCTTGTTCGGGTGCTTGATAGAGTCTCGACAAATACACGGATAGAATAATAATTATGAAACAGACGCTGATCCGGCACACGTGGGATTATTTGTGTGTATGTGCACACACAGTGTCCCAACACATCATGACAGACTTGTTCGTCCTCTTCCATGGACGCCGCTCAACTCGCTCGCTGGACGCGATTTGCTGCCAAAGGCGGTATTGGAAAATGCAGTGCTATAACAGATTGCATTGCACAGAACAAGGAGGACCTCATGTTCCTCCAGGTGCGTCTTAATTTAACCAACAGCAAC
Source organism: Macrolepiota dolichaula (assembly GCA_003315915.1). NCBI lineage: Eukaryota > Fungi > Basidiomycota > Agaricomycetes > Agaricales > Agaricaceae > Macrolepiota > Macrolepiota dolichaula. The sequence continues at coordinate 15,631 of QFDT01001756.1, forward strand.
AGCAACACTCACATTATTTCCAGGGTGATGAGATTGTCGTGCTGATGCGAATACCAGAGTCTGATGATGTTTATCTTGTGAGTGGTTTTGGTTCACTCCAGCTTGTGCTTTCTAATAGTGTGTAGGGATTCTGTGAAGATGTAATTGGGCGATTTTGCGGCAAAGACGTCCGCTTTCATGGTAAACTCAAGCGACCCATCATCACGAAAAGGTCCTCAGTTTCGGCCACAAAATCGCCCAGTCCAAACGTTGGACAGGCCACCCCTTCTCCGTCTCGTCCTACCTCCCTTTCTCGCAAGGACCAAAGTCCCTCTATGTCACTCACCCGCTCTCCTACCCACAAGGTTTCCGAAGTCACTTCGCTACCCTCGACAGACGATGAGGGGATGAACCTTCCCTCAATATCTATCTCGTCTTCTTCGACACCTCCAAATTCCGCTGTTACAACTCCACCCAGGGCGCTCAACAGAGTTCTAGGGCATTCCACCTGTTCTGACCCCGACCGCTCCATGGGAAATTCTCCATACCTATCATCACCTCCCCAGTCCCCTCGAATCGTTGTCGTCAACTCTCCACCGGCGTCACCCCCGGTTGTCGCACCCCTGCAAATTTTCAAAAAGTCTCCCACGTCGTCCCCACTCCATCAATCATCATTCACCACTGGCCAAGGACAAGACACGAATGCCCGTACTTCGATACCCCTACCTATACCCGACAATACATTCTCAACTTACGATGAGGCCCCTGACGATACCCACTCTGATTCTGATGGAGAAGTTGGAATTGGCCTTTCTTTGTTACAGACTCTTGCAGATGGGTCAGACTCGGACAGTGATTCCGTCGGTGAACGTGCGAGCGTTCAGTATGATGATGAGAGTACCGTAGAGGGTTCACTTTACGGCGACCCAGTCGGTGAGAGATCCACCCCAGCAGTTGCTCCCACCCCTCTTGTCAACGTTCAGTATGACCGCTCCGCCTCCTATAATCAACCTCAAGTTGTCACCTCACCCTCCCGCTCGTCGTCACCAGCGTCACCAATATCACCGCAATCGTTCCCGTCACTCTCCCCTCCTTCCCACCAACAGCATTTCTCAATTTCATCTCGCCGTCCCTCCTTGCAGTCATCGAGTTCATGGGAGGGCGCTGGTGATATCTACGATGATTACCGGTACTCAAGAGCCTCCATGCTTAGCGGTGCGAGCAGACTAAGAAGGTCTTCTATCAGTTCGAGGGTATCCGCCAGTTCGAAAACTTCACACCGTGAAGCTTGGGATGGTTACGTTTGTGAACAACCTCCGCCGATTCCCGACACCAGGCCCAGTATTGACTCAATAATCGCAAATGAGACTATGATGAAAATTCCGAATGATGGCACACGGCGGAGTGTAGACTCGAAGAGGAGCTCAGAAACACGAAAGAGTTCTAGTTCGCGCAAGTCATCCGAGTCCGAAGCTCGTCGCTCCAGACAGGAGCTTCTTTTCCCTCAGCCCCCTACCAATGTGAACATTCAACACGAACTTCTTGATCATGCAACTCGCGAATCTCTTCGCCGATCATCCGAGGCTTCGCGCATACTCACTCCCGCCGACTTTCGGCTTTCTGTTGAATCTGAGGCATCAATTTACAGTCGACTTTCTGTCATTGAACAAGAACCTCTTGGAGCCACGGAACCCTCACCCGTCTCACCCCATCCTGATTCCTCGTTCCCTGAACAAATCCAGACGGAATTAGTACAAGAACACCCTCGACCGGCTCCCCTTGACCTGACTCAACATCGTTCGCCGCTCCTTCATGCGACATGGGCGTCACCAATGCCATCCCCTTCCGATTCAGCTTTTGGATCAACGTCAGCTACTTCACGCACAAACTCGCTACTGATGCCGACTGTGCTGACGTCGCTCACGACTGGTATGGCGTCAGTACTGCGACAAAAAGTTGAAACGGAGAAGAAACCCGAGGATGAAATCCAAGAGCAAGGTCCCGAGGACGAAGATGAGACGATGAGGGATATTGTGGTTGAAGATGAAGAGGAAATTCCTTCAGGTGTCATACAAGAATCGATGTTCAACACGGAGTATTCTCAGGATACCACAAATGATTTTTCGAAGGACACCATCCTATTACCCAATTCGGTGCAGGTTACCACCGGGGCGTCGCATACACGAACGCCGTCACCAACCCCATCGCTGGAGAAATCTGATATCCTTGGTGACTTGGTGGTTCCGCCTAGTCCCATGGTCCCCTCTCAGCCGCCTATTATCGAAAACAACAACGTGAACGTATCTCCTGATCCGCCACAACCTCCAACTGTGCCCCTAGCACCTTCCAATCATCTTCGCCCTCCGCGTACGCTCGCTGACTTTCGTGAAGGCCGAAGTGCTCCCGTTTCAGCAACAGGCCAACGACAATCACTCTTCCTTCCACACCCTAATGCCCCTAAACCCCCCATGGCTTCAGTTCCTAGCCCGATGTACCTCGCCTCGCCGCCAACCCCCAATCAAACTCAGCCAGTACGAAATGCGGCGCCAAAACAAAGTGTGATCGATGTGATGCATATGGCACTGTATGCTCCTCCCCCTGTTGCTATTCGTCCCAGAATGTTTGCGAGGGGTCCAACTTTCTATGCGCAGACGGACAGTGATTTGAGCTTGGCAACAGGACCTGTGTCGATCACGTTTTCGGTTGAGCCTCCTGCACCTCAAGGTGTTCCACAGCCGCCGGCTTCACCTAGGCCTGTTCTTCATCATTCGCCACTTCAACAAGTGTCCCAGCAGGCGCTTCAGCAGGCGCCTCCACAATCACCACGGCAAGCGCTGCGACAGATGCCTCAACCTCAAGAAGTACCTCAACGAGCATCACAACAAATACCTCAGCAGGTACCTCGACAGGTATCCCAACAGGCACCTCCACCCCAACAGGCATTCCAACAAGCACCTCAACCAGTACCTCAACAGACGCCTCAACAAGCACCTCAACAAGTGATTCTGCAGGTGCCTCAAGAAGCGCCTCAAGAAGCGCTTTCAGATGCTGTACATGTGCCGCCACCTACGGCCCCTTCTTCATCGGATGTACCGATACCTACTATTCTTGTTCCCGACAGGAGTGAGACAGGCGACAATGTTGTGTCCACGTCTCAGGAAGTCAACAAGCAGGGCGAGATGGGTGATGTGATCCCACGGGCAAACTTTTCTCCCAAAGCACCTGGTGCACGGCCGCGAAGCCGAAGTTTTTCAGCGTTCAACTCACATTCGATGCAGGTGGAGGTTCCCTTGCCTACTAGGTGAGTCTCACGCCTACGTATGTATATTTCGGGTACTAATTGCATTCTCAAGTCGAGAGGAAGGATCCCAACCCATCAACACTCCAACAGCCCACGACGCGCGGCAGAGCCTCAGGCCTCGCGCAAGCAGCACCATCGTCTCATCTCCACAGAATCAGGCCAGCCCAAGCAAACTAGCCTTGAGGCCCTCGCCACTTCGTCCTTCACACCTCAAACCGGGTACTGGCAATGCGGGTCCAAAGTCTCCGACTAGTCCACTCGCTCAATCATTCAGTCCTCTCTCAATCTCGGCCGTAACACCGCTATCTCCCAAATCCGGGCGTCGACCCTCACAGCAACTTCGGCGGGCTATGTCTAGGTCTACTCTTAGTGATACGAAGCCACCTCTATCCGTGACCAACCCTGATACATCCCCTTCGCCTCCTCCCACTCCCAAGAACCCTTTTAGAGACTCTAATATATCCTCTCAGGAGCAACCGACCTCTCCTCGCAGCGTAGCTCAAGGGTCGGATTCTGACCAACACTCTCAACTTGTTTCCCCGACGCCAACGCACGACCGACAGCATTCACTTCGTACCAAGCTTTCTCTGCCCAATCTTCGACGCAATCGAAGCAGGCCTGAAGAAGGATTGAGCCTTGCGTCTCCTATTATGGAGAATGACTTGGCGAACACGGTTCAAGTTGAGGATCTTGACTTTGAACTGGTGCGGCCTACGCTCCAGTTCCAGCATGCTAGGTCAAGTGAGGATTCGGGTGTTCTTGGGCGAGAGACGAGCTTGGAGTTGACGACGCGTGAAACGCATGTTCAGCGGGCTGTCAGTCCTTCTGGTTCTTTTGCTGGACCCAAGTCACCTACCAGCGAAGGTCTCAGTCCTTGGCCTCGGCCTTCGATGTCCTCGACCGCCGCGCCAATCGTCACACGTGCCACGGCGGATACGGAGTCGAACATGGATGCCCATCGACAACGTGAGTCGAAATGGATGTCTCTTATGGGCACCATCGTTCCATCTCATTGGCGGAAGAGTAAGAAGGTTAAAAAGCTTATACATGAGGGTGTACCGTCGTCGGTTCGGTATCTCGTATGGTCGCACCTCACGGATGGGAAGGCAAAGGTTGTGCCTGGGGTATACTTTCAGCTGGGTAATAGGGAGAGGATTGCGGCTGCGAGTATGATTGATGAAGATATCAAGACTTGTTTTCAGGAGCAGCCACATTTGCAGGGGAAGAAGGGGCCGGTGTTGGCGTTGCTCCAGGCGTTTTTGACGATGGTTCCTGATGTGCAGTATACCACAGGTGAGTTGAGTACTTTCTTTAGTTTGAATTTGTGGCGCTGATTGATTGGTTTAGGTTTGACGTTGATCGCTGGGGAATTACTTCTTCATGCGCCGGAGGAGGATGCGTTTTGGATTTTTATTTCGGTAATGGATACACATCTTCGACCATATTTTTCGAATGGTACCACTCAGATGGAAGTGGATGCAACGCTATTTAGTCGGGTGGTCGAGAATAATGACCCCCAGTTGGCGAAGAAGTTGTATGTTGATATGGGGATCGAGCCGAGTGCTGTCTGTGCCCCATGGTAAGTATTACTTTACTCCTATCCTAACTTGAGATCTCATCCATGATCAGGTTTTCAACATTGTTTGTTAGCGCGCTACCTCCGGAATATGTTAATCGTGTGTGGGACTTATTCCTTTATGAGGGTGCGTTTACTTGTTCTTGTTCCAATGCTGTGTTCTGATTTTAGTATAGGTATACCCTTTCTCTTCCGTGTTGGGTTCGCCGTAATGACTTGCTGCCGTCGTCAAATACTCGGGGCGACTTCACCAGACGTTGTTCTGGATTACTTAAAACACCCTTCGCCTGGATGGCTACCTTCAACACCGGAAGGTTTCCTCTCCCTCGCTCATTCCGTTAAAATGAAGGACGATGACATGCGCAAGACCCGTCTCAAGATGGAGGCACAAGTCAGACGACAGACCCAGGCTCAGACTCCTCGTCATCTCCCTATCACAACCAGTATATCCCTTCCTCGTTCATAGTGCATTACATGTTTCGCAAGCATATTTGATATTCCCTGTGGATTTTCTTTCTTATTCGGAATTTTTTTTGGAATACACATTTTTTATGCACGTTCGCAACTGCTATGTATGAAGTATATTGTACATAATTGATGTATATATCACGTATAATAATATCCAATCAGTTACACACATGACAGGTTTCATGTCGTGTCGTCTGTGGAATAACTCATTCTGTGGTTTTCTCGGGACCTCCGTATCTCCGTAGCCCCGCAACAAGTCTGTAGGCCAACTCGAGGCCATCTATCAATCCATGCATACATCAAACAACTTCGATCATGAATAGTCACCATGCTGTAACTGCCCAGCTTGCATAATGCCTTCACTTATACCACCAGGAGGTCGACGACGGCGCTCAATCTATTGCGTCGCCTTCCTGGTTCTCATATTTGTCGCCACTGCCTACTACCCCTCGGCATCCTCATACCTGCCTCAGATACCGGATTACTATCGCTCATGGAATATTTCTTATGGGCAACATATCGAGGCAGAGACAGATGGCCCTACCTCTCCAACGTCAAACGATGATCCAGACTTCCCTCTAGACCCGCCCCCTGATAACAATGTGTTGTGCGAGCCTGATGACTGTGTCCATGGTTCCTGGGTGCCTCGCGACCCCCCTTTGCGCTCTCTCGATGACTTTCGCAGGAAGTATCCGACATCCCATAGAGGGATATTCAAGCTGTGTGGCAGTGAGGAACTCAAGCGAGAGCAGGAAGATCGTGATAGATTTCATAAAGCTCAGGAGGAGAGGTTGGTGCAGACGATGAATTGGGTCTGGAAGCCAATCAAGGGGCGGATGAGGGAATGGGACGCTATTGAGTTTGTTGTCAGGTTGTTGAAGAGTCCTGGGGGGCTTATCTTTTCAGGAGGTATACTAATAACAATTGTATATATGTTTGATGTGTTTATGATTTTTTTTTGTTAGATTCCATTACGCGTCAACATTTCCAATGGCTGGAATACGCATTGGCAAGAGCAGATATCTACATTACTGAGGATCCTCCTCACCTTCCATCGTACTCCCACAAGCGTCTTCATCAATTTATCCTTCGACCGGGGGATCCTATGACAGCTTACCTCCAAGACCGTGCTGGTGTACCCGACTCGCGTCTACGTCGGCCCATTTATATCAAGATCGATAATCATATTCTCATTGGTGAAAAGGAGGTTAGGCAGTTTAGTATGCCCCTAGGGGCGAAAGAGGGATTTCCTTGGTATGACATTTTTGATTATTTCGAGGATTGGGAAGATTTTGTGAAAGAGGCAGCAAAGGCAAGGGATGGAGAGGAGAATGTGACGGAGGATACCATTCTCGTAATGAATACCGGAGCCCACGTATGTCTTCTCTCCTTTCATCGACAAAAACTTGAATCTCTCTCGTAGTGGTCTCGTGGTGCCTGGTATATGTTACCAAATACCGGCGATGTATCTGAACAGCAATCCCGCGTCACGGTGGCGTTCAAGAAAATGGTATGATGACCAGTTCTTTCATTGTGGATACGGAGCTGACCATATTGTAAGATTGAACTCGTTACCTCCAGGCTTAATCCTATTCCCTATCTATCAATCTACTATCGCGCAACGTCTCCAGGACACCCAGCGTGCCCTTCCTCCTCGTTCTACAACACATTCCTTGTCAATTCCACTATTGTTCCTTCCCCCAACGATAACAAGGCTGAGTCAAAATTATATATTGACAAGCCAACATTCTACACCGACCCTTATCCTAACATTTCGATAGCCAAACTAGCCATGTCTGATATACAGCAAGGCCTGGAGGCGTCTACCATAGACAACCAGCAAAAGGTCGTTCGTTCAAGGTGGGATTGGGATCGTCTCGAGGTCCATAACGCCGAGTGGAAGCAAGCAATCGAAAACCTTGCCGCTGGTCAAAAGACTCTGCAAGGTCGGGATGATTCGAAGAGAGCTAAATGGTACTATATGGACGTCTGGGACATGGCACTGCAGCGGCCAGATGCACATACTCAAAATCTGGTTGATCCCAAACATGAGAATTATGACTGCCTTCATTGTAAGTTAGTATTTTTTTATCGTGTTGCTGAAAAATTTATGCTGTATTTTAGGGTGTGTGCCGGGTGTAGTTGAGCAATGGATGGAATATCTCAATCACCTTGTTTTTTGGGATACGAGTGGACGCTCGTGAATATATGACCTTTTGCGATGTTCAGTTTCATCTCACACTACCGAAGGTGACCGACCGCAGGACTTCATTATGAGGCAATCACCAAGACATACGGATAGTGATGTCCTCATTCATCTGAACAATAGCACGACGAAATGATCATTCGCACAGATAAAGGCAAACGTCGCGATACTATCCCGCCTACGCTGACTCTGGCATAACGTGTTATACTCATGTCCGAGTTCTTTAGTAACCAGTTCGTCCCCATTGTTGGATACTTCAAACAGTTCTAACTATAAACTTCCTTGGTACGCCATTGTTGTGAAGCCAATGAATGGGATCTGATATGTTCGAATACAATTAAAAAGACAAGATAGATATCTAGTGTTCCAGGAGTAGCGGCCAGTCCAAAAAGATATGAATGAAAGAACAAGGGAAGAAATGTTTCAACGCAAAGTAGCCCTCATCGTCTCCGTCAATTATCACGATCTGTTCCGCTCGAATCTTCGGATCGATTGTCGGTACTGGGGTCGTCGTCGGATCCAGTATCGCTATCATCGTCATGGTGTTTTTTCTTTCCGGCTTTCTTGGGCTGCTTTCCCTTCTTATTTTTTCTCTCGCCCTTCTTGCCTTTCCTCTCCTTCTTGCCTTTCTGGAGTTTCTTGCCTTTACGATCATCGTCATCTGAATCCCCGGTCTCGTTATCCGGACTGTCGGTATCTCCGGTATCCCCAGAGTTGGTATCATCATCTATATCATCCCTGCCCGACTCATCCGTCTTATCATCCTCTCCCGACTCGTCGACATCTCCAGAATCCGGATCATCGTCACCAGATTCTTCAGGGTCGACCTTTTTGCCCTTCTTAGGTTTTCCCTTCTTGTGCTTGCTAACCGATTTCTCTTTCTTCTTCTTCTCGTCGTCGGCGCGTCTTTTGAGACGTCGCTCTGCTAATGAACGGAAACGTGGTGGCACACGCCGTTTTGGAGTGAGGTATGATTTGTCGACAGGTT
>QFDT01001758.1:0-10420 GCA_003315915.1 Macrolepiota dolichaula
CGGATAGGGGCGCCATCCATTCTCAATGGCTGCCATCCAGCACATTGGATACGTGCTAAGGACTTCACTGTCTCCAATTATGTGGCGGTAGGGAGCCGCATGCATAGCTCGTTGTAGAACTGCATTAAGCTCGGCACAGTTGTAGACAGGGGGGAGAGGTGTGAGTCTGTAATCGGAGGTGTGTCCAGTGATGACTCTGAGAAGGTTCTGGCCCTCAGGAACTAGGACATGAGTCCCTGGGTCCATAACACATCCACTCAAAGCCTTTCCGATGGAACTTGAACCCACAAATAACCCAACAACTGAAAATAGATTGGAATGGATCACCAACATATGGGAAGCTGCATGGAATGCCCACAAATCCGCCAGACAAATCATGACTGAAAGAATCAAGAACCCACTTCCAAAAATAACCCCAGGACAAAAGGTCTGGTTAGACGCAAGAAACCTTTGAGTAAAAGGATTGCCAAAGAAACTATCCGCAAAACAACTCGGCCCCTTCAAAGTACTACGTCAGACAAGTCCAGTCAACTACGAATTGGCACTCCCGAAAACCTGGAAGATTCACCCAAAATTCCACGTTGGATACCTATGGCCAGTAGAAGAAAATGAAATCTACGGCAAACATTTCACTGAACCACCACCTGACCTCATAAACGGAGAAGAAGAATGGGAAGTAGAAGCTATTGTTAACCACAGGAAGACCAGACACGGAAAGACGGAGTTCCTCGTCCATTGGAAAGGATATCTCGAATCAGAAAGAACCTGGCAGAACATTTCTGATCTAGGAAATGCAAAGAACATCCTCAATGCCTATAAAAGATGACATAACCTTCACTAAAACCCCAACAAATGCCTTCAAACGTTACCTCTCCTGCCACCGCTACTCCCTCACGCTCCATTCCCAATGAACCCTCAAACTCCTCTTCCTCTACCAACACTCCCTCCCAATACAGTATGGGGCAACCACCCGACGCAGGAGCTCTCCAACAGCTCCTGGAACCTATTGCCAAATGAAACAAACAACAAACCAATCAGGAGGATCATTCCTCCAGGGAAGACCCCTACCGAAACACACCTCCCTTCATTCGAACCCGATTACTATTTGAACAACCCTTCACCGACCTACAGACCACTTTTATCCACAACCCTGAAGCTATTGCCCTCCTTGACGCATTCCAGACGAATTGGTCTGCTATGTTATCTTTGGAACAGCAAATACGCAAATGTATGGATACCCTTGAGTCCACTCTCGAGGAATTTTGCCGATTTAATCCAATGGCAATGCAAATCAAAATTCTCAAAGCCGCAATTAACACCCTTCAACATTTCAGAGAGGATCCAGCTTTTGACGAGCGCTCTCAGATTGGACTCAGACTTGGAAACACTAATGACCAGCAGGAAACACAATGCCCTCGACGAACCCCTGATGTTTCCATTCAATCTTCTAGGATGGATAGATCTGCTAGGAGACAAGTTTGATTTAATGGAGATGTACATAGCAGATTACGATGATCAGGTCCTCAATGAGCTGTCCGTTTTTGCGAACCGCAGATACAGACTACCACAGATTCATCTGCACAATGCCTGGAGTGTGACACAGTGGGTCATTGCACAGACCAATGCGAAGGCTATTACTGTCATTTCTGCAGTTGGATCGCTCCACAACATTTCGAAAAATACTGCCTACTCAACAACAACCGCTCTCGTCCACCCCTTCCCTACACCATCAACCTCAGAGACCGCCTCGCACAATCCAATGGACCCCTTGGACAAGAACCCCTCTCCACATTCCTCTATGGAGTCCCTCCTGCATGCCAACGACGCCTTAGAATTCTCATTACCGGCCATGACTCCCCTCTCCAATGAGTGGCTTCTCCATCCAGAAACCACACCATTTCTACTTCCAGACGCTCTGAAACTCTCCAAAATGGAGCCACCTCCCAATCCACCTCATCCGCAGAACTTAACCAAAGCTCTAACGAAACTCACCCATCTTCTCACACCAGAAGTGCGACCCAAGAAGAAACTCGTAACGAAACTCGCCGACCTCGCTTCCACCCACCTGTACGACCGCAACGACGATGCCATTACCCTCACTCCCAACCAAGAACAATCGACAACCCACAAGATGCATATGGGCTCGAGTATGATGACCCTTACGACGACATTGCCTGGTACAACATCACAGGCAGTCCCAGTTGTCTCGACAATTAATCTTGATGAGGACATCAAGTCATATGAAGAGGACAATGTTATGAATATTATTTTTGATTCTTTCGACGTCCTCACAGACATGATGGTAGTCGATGCACAATGGGAAGACTGGGAGTTTCATGATGAAGAAGAACTTAACTTGGAGTAAACAGACAAACAACACTGGTATAGGAGAACAGCTAAGTTTAGAGACTTTGGACTCTTTGGAGCACGGACTCCCGCTTTTCCTTTCCTTTCTATTCTTCCATTTCTGTACTATGTTTAGTTACGGACCTCTGCTATTCCTCATCCTATGTTTAGATACAGACTTTCATATCTTCTTTCCTTCTGATGAACTACCACCTTTTCAATAGCTTGTACAATACACAATAAATAGCAAGCTTGTAAGTAGGTAGTTTCCCAATTTGAATCTTAGCGTTGTTGCTACTAGACAGCGTTCTTCTCTCGCTCCTAGTGTTGAGTTCTTCGAGCCCTAACAAGGCAAGAACCACCTGGTGTTCTCCCTCCATCTCTAGATGTTGTCTAAGGTACTTGACATTGTCTCAGCTGTGACTTCAAGTTTGGTAGACTTGTCGCTCTTGCCGTCCCTTATCTGCTGTCTCATCCGACCACAGCAAGGTCCTAGTGAAGAGGACCAGAAGCATTGGATCCGTTGGGAGATCTAGCTAGCCTCGTAATGTCCAGTACGGGATTAATGTGCACTGCTGGACAAGAGCTCTGGCGAAATCCTAACAGCCATCAAACTAACTAACTTGCAACAGAGCCACTCAAAGAGTGGGCCCAGGAGGTCGAAGACTCCTTCCGGTGGCTTGTGGGTAGATACACCCACGTCAATGACACCGCAACGCAGGGGCTCAACAAGACCCAAGCCCAGCTGCGCGGACTGGCCGGCCGCCTCGACACCATCATTCACCGGCCAATAGCATTGAAATGTCGCAGCTATGGGTCTGTTAACTTCAGAGGATTAGAAGTTAAAGTCGACCAATCTTGGATTAGATGGGTAACAGTTAAGTTACAACAGAAGAGAATCAAAAACTTTTGATCCTGTAATCTATGACTATTTATGCAAGTCCAAGGTCATTGTGTACTACTGTATCTACAAGTCATAAATGTCTGTCCGAGTCATTAATCGAGAGAGAGAAACTACTAGTACACTATAGAGCATCCAATGAGTCAGTCTATATCTAGATGGTAGTCCATGATCTACTATAACGTTCTATCTACTCCGAGTCATCATTCTCTGAGACAGTAGAACATTTGGACGAGGTGGGGAAGCCTGTGGAGGACTCCTGAGGCGTAGGTGCTGCGGAGGAGGATGAGGAAGCTGAGGAGGACAAGGATGAGGACGAGAGATTGTATGGGACAATTTCCAAGGATATCTCCTGGTAATAGGAGGCAATAGCATGGAGTGGTACATCTTCTGAGGAGTCAGAAGAAGCATCAGACACATTGTCAAACAGCCAAGGCTGCAATGGATAGTGATGCCTGTATTCTCCTGACTTGATGAGCGCAGCAAGAATTCTAGGAAGTTCTTGCTCATCATAGAACATGTAGGGATGTTGCCAGGTGGTACAATTATCTGTGACCAGATAGGGGCGCCATCCATTCTCAATGGCTGCCATCCAGCACATTGGATATGTGCTAAGGACTTTGCTGTCTCCAATTATGTGGCGGTAGGGAGCCACATGCATAGCTTGTTGTAGAACTGCATTAAGCTCATTGCAATCATAGACAGGAGAGAGAGGCATGAGCCTGTAATCGGAGGTGTGCCCAGAGATGACTCTGAGAAGGTTCTGGCCCTCAGGAACTAGGACGTGAGTCCCTGGGTCCATAACATTATTCTCTTTGTGAGAAGTGATCTCTGAATTGCTACTTTCATCAGATCCCATGTTGGGGTCGAAGCCAAGAATGTAGTGGGCATCAATGGGAATAGTCTGGTAATGTCTGGAAATGAACCTAGTCAGATTTTCTGCTTCTGACGTCGGAGAAGTAGTAGAGATCCTTGTCAATGGTATAGAGTAGCAAGGGGGATCTTTGGGGTTGATGTGAAGGTCGTGGAGGTCCATGACCACTTCTTGAAGTCGTCGTTCATCCATAGTCTCAGATGGGTAGCCCAGTAGTAATTCTGGTAGTTCCTTGTTGAAGGGGCTCTGCTCAGAAGAAGTCGTTGATCCTCTGTTGGAAGTCTGCCTGGGTGGCATCATTTGTATTGTCTGAGAAACAAACCTGGAGGGGTGGTCGTTCCTCATCATGATGCCTTTGTCCATGAGGATAGCCTCGCATTCTGGAATCTGTTCTAGGACAGAGAGGGCAGCCGTAGTGATTAGGTGGTAAGGAGGGGCTAAATTGGACAGGAGTTTGATAAGAAAAGCTTTGTTGCGCATTCCTGTATTCATTTCTGTCAGGGGGTAGATTCTGCCGCTCTCCATGAGATCGTCTGCCGCTAGTTGCACCAGAGATTGCATTTGCTCGGGCAACGTGAGGTGGCTGATACCTAGGCATGGCATATACCTGAACGCTAGTGCTCTGATCAGGTTGTTTGTCTCATCGTGGGTGAGGAAGGCCAGGTGGGACTGCAGGAGTGCATGGTACTGAATGTACGGGGTGAGGAGGTTGTAGAGTTGTTGGAAAGTGAGGTTTTCCTGTCCCAGGACGTCTGGGAACGTCATGACTCTGTACAGGGTGAGATTGGCTCAGTGGGACGCTTCGTAAGCCAACCTCATTGCTGAGAAATCAATAGTCTCCCCAAGTTGCAAGCAAACGTTCTTGTAGAGGGTTGGGTAAGCTGCAGCCAAGATAGGCAGAGTGAGACTGTTGAAGTTGCTCTTCAAATCTGAGGAGCATTTGTGCATGATGCACGAAAGAAGCAAGCGAGAACCTGTAGACATCAATTGCAGATAGAGCGTCCTGATCCCTTGGTAGATTGGACTCCTCTGGTATAAGTTCTGTGAAGTCAAGTTGTTGTTGTAATTCAAGGAGGGAATACTCGAGATCGAGTTGTTCACTAGGAATGGGAGGTAGTTCAATTGGTAAGTCATTGATGAGTGAGATGTATTCAGAATTGCCTCGTCGAAGGGTGTAGGAAGGTAAGGGGCGGAATGGAAAGGCTGAGGCAAGGGAGGCTGAATCCTGACTGGCAACAGTTGAGGTGACGGCGAGAGGAGGGTGGTTGTTGACAAGTTTGGCAAAAGTTGAGGTTCTTGAGGTTTGATTAGCATCAACTGGGGTATTGAAGACAGAGTGTGGTGTTATGATAACTGAGGTCTGAGTAGAGGATGAAGAGGAAGCAGGAGACATTGACGGAGTTTTGGTTTGGGTGGAGAGGTAAGTCATAGCAGATTATTGGAGTTTGTTTCCCTTCTTATACTTCGTAAGGATCTGCTGCACTCCATCTAGGTTTCCTTCAGGTTCCCAAGTGTTTTCCGAGGTTGGGTAACCTTTCCACTTGATCAGGTATTGTAACACATTGCATCATCTTTGATGATTGATGATCACCTCTACTTTGTAATGTTCTTCATCATTCTCAAGGTCTGGAGGTGGATTCTTGAAGTGTTCTCCATACAGTTGGTTCTCTCAAACAGGGGTTAGGAGTGAAGCATGGAAAATGTTGTGAATTTTCCATTGCTGCGGAAGTTCGAGTTTGAAGTTCACTGGGGAAATCTTCTTCTTGAGAATCTTGAAAGGACCTTCTCATTTAGGGGTGAGTTTGCGCGATTTGGAAAGTAATGGAAGGTTCCTATTGTCCAACCATACTTTATTTCCTTCGTTGAAGAGGGGAAGGCTATACTTGGCAGATCGCCTAGCCATGATTTCACAGCTGCGGTTATGGGCGAATATAGCTCTTCTTCTAGCGGATAGGAGTCGTTCCATGCAGTCTTCTGCTGCAGGAGTATCTGTGGGTTCAACCAAAGAAGGTAGCACTTTTGGTGAGGATCCATAGATCAGCTGGAAGGGTGTTTCTTCTCTTCCTGCATGGGGATGATTATTGTGTACAAACTCGTAAGTTGAGAGGTACTTGCTCCATTTGTTTGGATTATTGGTGGTGAAGATAGCAAGGTAGGTTTCTATCTCTTGATTGAAGCGTTCTGCAGTATCAGTTTGGGGATGATAAGCAGTGGAATAGGAGGCTTCAATGTTGAGTAGCTTGTATAGGGCTCTCATGGCTTTGGAGGCAAAGCGAGGGTCTCTGTCAGAGATCACCTTGTCAGGGAGTCCATACTTCGAAAATAGTCAATCTACCAAAAGCTGCGCAATAGCTTTTGAGTCAGACACTTTTTGAGTAGGCACTAAAATTATTCCCTTTGTTAAGCCATGGTCCACTATGGCTAAAATAGAATCAAATCCTCCAGAGGGTGGAAAATCCGTGATGAGATCCATTGAGATCTGTGCAAATGTTAAGCTCGAGGACAGACTAGGGCAGACCGTCAGCCGATCGGGTCGGTCGAACGTCGGCGGAATAGGACCTTGGCTTCAACGTGTGTGTTGCGCCATCCCTACTGTCGTGGTCCCGATTTCAGACAGAACAGAGAGAGAGTGCGCCGAAGCGACTTAGGGAAGAGAGGCAGAGTTACGAGTGTGAAGCTAAGTTGATATTCAGACTAAGGAAATACATGACAGAGTACGAGACTTTATATACTCGAGGGAAATGGAGAAACGGAGTAATGGAGACGAATAGGAGAAAAGGGATGACATGGATACAAGGGCACGCGACGAGGAGCAGGCACAGGAGCTAGGAACGCGCACACAATAGGACAAGCAAGTATCCAACGGAAAATAACAGAATGAAGAGATATGAAATAGACGGAGAAACTACAGACAGAAACTGAGACATAACAGGAATGGGACATGTTGGCCGACAGTCGGAGATTCGCCCCACGATGCATTGGTCTCCAAGCGACTGTGGGTTAGCAGCCAGTTGCCCCAAGGCAACTGGTACCACGAAGGAACCAATGTCGGTCGAATGTCGGAGAATGAGAACGGGAAGTCGGCGGGTATGGGCGTTGGGGCAGCGTTGGGTCGGGGCAGCGTCGGTCGGATCGGGTCGTGACAGCAAAGGGTTGAGTAGAAGAAGGTGCTGGAATAGGTAAGAAAGGTGCCTTTTCTGAACGTCTGATGATCTTGTGACGTTGACAAGTAGGACAACCCTTGACATATTCCTGGACGTAATCCTTCATTCCAGGCCAATAACAATGCTCCCTGAGTTTACAAAGTGTTTCGGCTATTCCGGGATGGCCTGCAGTTTGGTGATCATGAACTTTGTAGAGAAGTTTTCTACAAAGTTCTTTGTCATTGGGAATGAGGATTCTTCCAGAATGGTGAGGAAGGTCTTGATCAGGGGTATCATTGTCTTCAGGATTGATAAGTTCTTGATTTTCACGAATGATATTGACAAGATCTTTGGTAATAATAGCGATTAGGTCTTCTGAAAAGACAACAACATCTCTATTATCTTTGTCAGGGGGATGATGGTCTGGCCGTCATGATAAGGCGTTGGCTGGTCCATTCTTCTGACCGGGGATGTGTTTGATCTTGAGCATAGGTTTGAAGTGTTCCATATAGGAGGCCCATTGAGCTTGACATTGATTAAGACTTTGAGGCTCCTTGAATCGTGATAGATTCTCGTGATCGCTCCAGACAATGAATTTGTGCTTTGCTCCTTCAAGATAATGTCTCCATTCTTGAAGTGTGCGAATTATGGCTAACCATTCTTGTTCAGAACAGTGATAGTTCCATTCAGTCTGGTTAAACACTTGAGAATGAAAGGCAATGGGTTGACGAATGCCGTTTTCATTTCTCTGCCATAAGACTGCTCCTGAAGCATAAGCTGATGCGTCAGTTTCAATTTCGAATGGTTTGTCTGGGTCAGGGGCAATGAGGATAGGGCGTTCTTCAAATTTGCTCTTGAGTGAATCAAAGGCATCTTGATGCTCTTGAGTCCATTCAAACTTGACATTTGGGGACATTAATTTGTTGAGGGGTGCAGCGTGACAAGAGTAATTTTGAATGAACCTTCAATAGAAGTTGCAAAATCCAATGAATTTGCGGACGTCCCAAGTGGTCTTGGGTATAGGCCAATCCTTGATGCCTTGCAGCTTTGCTACGTCCATCTCAATAGAATTTGGAGTAACAACTGCTCTGAGGTACTCAATGCATTGTTTCTCGAATTCACACTTCTCTGGCTTGAGATAGAGATTGTGTTCTTGAAGTATGGCACAAATATTGCTGAGTCCGGCAGGGTTCCCAATTTTGCCTGACATTGTTAGTGGAGGAGAACCAAGGAAAGCAGACATAGAGGATCTGCTACGGCAATATTTGAACATGCACTACAGTATGTGATTTGCATGGCAACCATTTGGCAATGGGTATTGACTGACTGGCTGATAGAACTAGCTTCTGGCAGCAAGAAGAGACAGGTGCCATTCAGCTACCTCAACAAAGATTTGAAACAATTTATCTCATCCCAATACATTCCTGATAACATTGTCATCTGCAACCCCCATAACATGAAGAAGGGGGACATTATTATGTGGCTGCAGCATATTGTTGGTCGGCAGGGTACCAGCCCTGATGATGCATTTTGATTCAGACATTATGAAGGAACAAAGGGGGAGTATCTGCCAGCAGTATATCCGGGGGCAGAGGGACCCCAACGGAAGGCCCACAAGGGAAAGAAGAAGGCAGCTGGGAAGAAGAAGCAGGCAGCTAAGGTTGATGAGAGTTCAAGTGCTGTTGAGAGCAATGGTCAGGATAGTGATGGTAGTGAAAGTCCCATGTTGAGTGCTGAAAGCAATGACGATGATAGCAGCAACACAGACAGTGCAGGTGATGTAGCGCCAGAGATTGAGGATATGCCAGTTGGTGATATGATACCAGAGGTTGAGAAAATGCCGATCGGGGACCTTGTGCCAGTCATTGAAGAGACACTGGGTGATGATAGTAGTTGGCCACTCATGCAGCCTGACACAAATGCTGGGAAACCAGGGGAGTCACATTCAACAGTAGGTGTTACAATTGTCTCCTCTATCCTGTAACAGTATGTCACTTCTCTTTGTTGTCTTGGACTTGCCCTAGTCTCCTCCCTTCTTGTCTATTCTTGTCACCATCATTCTTAAGAGCTGTGCCCTTTCCCTATATTTGTCTGATCGGTCAGAGGCTGAGTCTCTCTATTATGCATGCACTAAAGATAGCGACACCTTGGTGAAAGGGTCGGGGATTGGATCTCGATGTGTGGACTCTATTTACCATGTATTTGTATATTGATTAGTCTGGACAAACGTCGATACCGCCTCATATACTGAAGCATAGTGTACTATGTACCTTAGCTTTAGTATTGTTGTTAACCAGCATGTTCTTATCGATATCGTTTGACATTGCAAATCTGTTCCCTCGGTCATCTTCAGTGACAACTAGACTTACCATATAACACCTGCCTGGAAGCTCTGCGCGTTGCTCAAGTTCAGGAGACGACCCCTCCGTTGTTACATCAAGAAGACCTTCGTCTTGCTCAACTCCACTTGGCGCTTACCTCTTTCTCTAGTCTGGGACTACGGATCGACTGGTAGTACTGCTGAGACAACTTCTCAGCGGCCCATCTTCTGGCACGGCTTTGGACTAGGTCCGAGCATAACAGTAGGCGCATTGGGAAGTCATGTAACACCATCCAGCTCACGTCAACCCGGTCGGCAACACAAAACAGCAGATCAATTGGCAGCAGAAGAGGCTCAAGCATTGACACAGGCAGTAGGTGGAAGACGTCAACAGCAACCCAATCGCAAGTATTATGGATGATGGTTGTATAATTATTATTCATTCAATTGTATTATTTAACCAGTCATATGAAAATTCACGCGTAGTTCCAACTCACAATGTATTTGTTTGTTCTCAAGTTTTACTTATCAGACTGAAGCCCAAGATATATATATATATTTCAAAATATGATGATAATAAAAACACAAAAAAATCATATCAAAAAATATTTACTGAGGTGAGGCTGGGGGAGGGGTGAGGGCCAGCATTCCTTCCCAACTGGTCACACGTTCTTGAGCAGGGGGATGTGCGGGGGCTTCAACAAGGTCAATGAGACCCCAGTGCAACATAGTGACGGCGGCGTTGTGTTATGGACCCAGGGACTCACATCCTAGTTCCTGAGGGCCAGAACCTTCTCAGAGTCATCTCTGGGCACACCTCCGATTACAGGCTCATG
>QFDT01001759.1:0-26697 GCA_003315915.1 Macrolepiota dolichaula
TGGCTCAATGTAAACTCATATATCATACATAATATGATTACGCACATCCATGGGGACCCAACACAACTGCTTTTTTTACCTCAAACATCAATCTACTGATATGATGAAGATGAGATCACGGGATCACGTGAACGTGCAATACATTTGGACGCCACTGTACTTCTATGAATATTCTTTTAGAATATGTATATAAACCCTATGTATTCATCTCTATTCCATAGTTCAATACACATCTTCTACCACTCTATTGCTATTCACTCTACTCTCTAAACTCTACTTGTCCTATACAATCCAGTGAGTGTTAGATCACCTCACCACTGTGCATAGCACCATAATGGGTGCTTACCCATAGTCCTATTGATTAGGACCCTGTTGCTGCTAGGATATATTTCACAACATTATGGTTCACCTAGAGGGCACCATGAGGATGGCCACTAGGCTAGTCAACACTGAAGGATCACTTCAATGATCACCTTTGGCTGACAACACTTGGTTGTCCTGGAGTACTGAACAGAGACTAATATCTCCTGCTGTTGACAGACAGGAGAACGCTAAGTTCACTTGGGAGAATGCAACAATAGAGTTGTATTCAAGAAGGAGAGAGATAGGACAAGCATAGAAAGGAGGGAAGTAAACAAGAGGTTGAAGCTGAAGCTTCAACTACAGAACAGTCCGTTATTTATACATTTCAAGATACTTCTAACTTTACTATTTTGTCCATTGCTAATTAAGATGAGACACTGGAGATGATGGATGGAAAATTGTTGCTACATGTGGCAAGCGAGCGCCATGGCATCAGACGCTGGAGCAGAGAGGAAAGCCTGGCAAGAATGGTCCGATCAAGTTGGATGAAAACAAACCCAGCAAAAAAAAGGTCAACTTTGACTGCTCAGCTGCCCTTTCTCCTCCTTCCAGTGGGCCTGGTAGGACCTATGCACAGGCTACAAAAATTGAGCCTACCCCAAATGTTCCCTGCCACGTCATGGAAAAGTTTGCGGACCTTTGTGTAATGTTTCCTGACAAATCTTGAGATGACATTTACGCTATGCTTTGAGGTATGACCTTGGAATGGATATCCCCTTCCCAACACCTCAAAAGAAGGCCCCTTCATATAGGGATAAGGCGGCCACCCCATCTAACAACCAGGCTCACAAGCCTACTCCCCCTTCTACCCCTGTCCCTTGCCCCTGGTATCCACTGGACAATCCTATGCTATATGTAGAATCCTTCCACTCTATGATCCTTAATTACTTCTATGAATAGTTACTTAGAATATGTATATAAACCCTATGTATTCATCTCTATTCTATAGTTCAATACATCTCTTCTACCACTCTATTGCTATACATCTCTACTCTCTCAACTCTATCTCCTGTACAAACCAGTGAGTGTTAGATCACCTCACCACTGTGCATAGCACCATTATGGGTGCTTCCCCATAGTCCTATTCATTAGGACCCTGTTGCTGCTAGGACATACTTCACAACATGCCAATTCCACCACCAATTAGCGTGGTGTTGCCAACCAAAAGGAAAAGAAAATGATGAATCCACCTGGGTCCCTGGCACGGCAGCTGGTATGCCATGTCCCCACCTTCAAGACTTCCACTGCCTAAACTGCAATGGTGAGCACAACATGGACAGCAAAAAATGCTCTTTCTTTTGCAACTGTTACAACAAGGCGTGGCACCAACGCAAGGCTGCTGACCTCCAAGATGCCAAAGTGCAGCTCAACTTCAACACTGAGACCGTTTATGTGTAGACACACCAAAACAACGTCAAAGTCTGAACGCCAATTGTTATGGTTCAGCGGGCTCCTAGACCTAAGTTAGGAGGCACCTAGCTAATTAAGGACCAAGATCCTTAACCAGCCTGCTAATAGGTGAATTGGCAAAGTGACGATACCAAAGTATAGCCAGCAACTGATAGTGTTGAAGCGTCACAGCTATGGGTCCTTAACTTCAGAGGATTAGAAGTTAAAGTCGACCAATCTTGGATTAGACAGGTAACAGTTAAGTTACAACAGAAGAGAATCAAAAACTTGGAGTTTTTGATCCTGTAATCTACACCTATTTATGCAAGTCCAGAGGCTGTCTGTGTACTACTGTATATATGAGTCATAATTGTCTGTCTGAGTCATCGATTGAGAAAGAGAAACTACTAGTACACTACAGAGCGTCCAATGAGTCAGTCTGTATCTAAGATCATAGTCCATGATCTACTATAACGTTCTATCTACTCTGAGTCATCGTTCTCTGAGACAGTAGAACATTTGGACGAGGTGGGGAAGCCTGTGGAGGACTGTTGAGTTGATATCTCCACTTGTCACATTATGAGCTATATCTATGTAGTCTATATCTACACTAGATAAGGTTCTACCAGATGAATCTAGAGATAGATCATCTGAGACCCACATTTGATCCATGGTGGAGTACTCATGTATCTGCTCCATTCTCCATGGACCCACCTGTCCAGAGCAATCCACTGGACGATCCTATGCTATATGTAGAACCATTCCACTCTATGATCCAGTAGATACTTCTATGAATAGTCATTTAGAATATGTATATAAACTCTATGTATTCATCACTATTCTCTAGTTCAATACACATCTTCTACCACTCTATTGCTATACCTCTCTACTCTCAAACTCTATCTTCTCTATACAATCCAGTGAGTGTTAGATCACCTCACCACTGTGCATAGCACCATTATGGTGCTTCCCCATAGTCCTATTCATTAGGACCCTGTTGCTGCTAGGACATATTTCACAACAAGGACTCCTGAGGTGTAGGCACTGCGGAGGAGGACAAGGATGAGGACGAGAGATCGTATGGGACGATCTCCGAGGATATCTCCTGATAATAGGAGGCAATAGCACAAAGTGGTACATCTTCTGAAGAGTCAGAAGAAGCATCGGACACATCATCGAACAGCCAAGGCTGCAACGGATAGTGATGCCTGTATTCTCCTGACTTGATGAGCACAGCAAGAACTCCAGGAAGTTCCTGCTCATCATAGAACATGTAAGGATGTCACCAGGTTGTACAATTATCCGTGACTGGATAGGGGTGCCATCCATTCTCAATGGCTGCCATCCAGCACATTGGATACATGCTAAAGACTTCGCCGTCTCTGATTATGTGGCGGTAGGGAGCCGCATGCATAGCTCGTTGTAGAACTGCATTAAGCTCATCACAGTTGTAGACAGGGGGGAGAGGTGTGAGCCTGTAATTGGAGGTGTGCCCAGAGATAACTCTGAGAAGGTTCTGGCCCTCAGGAACTAGGACGTGAGTCCCTGGGTCCATAACACCAATCCCCAAAAGGGAGTAGCAAGGACTCTAAACCCATTAAAGACTGGATTCTTTCTCATTTAGATTTTTACTTCCAGAATGTTGCTCACTCATGGCCTCTAACGGAAGCTCTGCTGAATTCTCCAGATCTAGCTCAGGTCCATGTCTTATGCTTACAAGAACCCCCTTTCTGCCACGTTCACAATATTCCATCCACCAAACTCTCTGGAAGAGAGGAGCTGCATGGATTTCCTATTCACAAAGATTGGACAGCTATTCATTCCAACATTCCCAACCCAAGAACCCTGACCTACGTCAGGAACTCTATCTCATCACTTCTTCCCTGAATTCATACTGACATTTTTTCTTCAACTGATTTTCAATTAATCTCCTTCTCCACCCCCTTGCGCATATATGTGCTCAACTGTTACTTTGACGCTGAAGGTGTCTCCCAAACACTCTTTAATGCTCATCTTGAGCGTCTAGAGAAACTCAATATGATACTTGCTGGAGGCAATTTTAATCTGCGATCCCCTGCATGGGACTCAAACCAGACCCACAATGTAGCCAAAGCTGATGATCTCACTGATGCCATGGCTTCTTTATCCCTTTATAGATCCCCACTGACCAACCTGGGCCCAACCCACTTCCCATTTGATAAAAAGAAAAAGCCCACCATCATTGACCTCATCTTTGCACAACTCCACAACGACATCGCAGTCACCCATACCATAGCTAATGACCTATGGCTCATGTCTGACCACACACCGCTACATATCAATATCAAGATCAAACCGGTAATGCCCACTGTCAAATGCTTAGGTATAGCCAAAGACTCCAAGGAAGAGCACAAATTCATTGAAGACATCTCCAACTTCCTTAACTGACCTACACCTATTCTCGTGTCATCCACGGATGTCACAAAATATACCCAAGAGCTCAAAACATGTGTTGACGAGGCATGGAATAAACATGCCAAGGAGATCCACATCACAACACGGTCTAAACTGTGGTGGAATGGGGAGTGCAGGAAAGTGCTTGACAGGTTCAAGAAGAGGAAAGGAAAAGTGAGGTGGATGGTGTTTAGGAGAGTGTGTAGGAAGGCGAAGAGGGAGTTTTTCGATGACAAAATCCAGGAGATCTCTGTCAACAAGCAGCAGTTGTGGGATCTGATGGGTTGGGTCAAGGACCACAACCTCCTCCCAGTACAGTCAATCCTATACAACAACCAACCATGCAATGACCTGGACCAACTTTGGACCGGGCTCGATGGTACTTACAATTCAGCTGCTAACCGCACCATGGACCTTAGCACAGCGGACTCCCTACCCCCGCAACCCACCAGGTTGTGGGCGCCCATCTCAGTCAAGGAAGTCAAAGATGCCCCATTACCCTGCTCCAACACATCAGCGCCCGGCCCTGACCAACTAACTTGGTGCCACCTCAAATCCATTCTCTTATCAGACCAAGCGCTCAAAACCATCCAAGCGCTCGCCAATAGCTGCGTCACCACCTCCACATGGCCCAAATATTTCAAAGACTCGACCTCTGTCATTATACCCAAGCCAAACAAACCTCATTACACAACTCCAAAGATGTTCCAACCTATTGTCCTCCTCAACACCTTTGGCAAATTCATTGAGAAAGTCATCTCCTCACGGCTACAATTCGACACAGCGTGCCTAAATCTCATCCACCCCTTACAATTTGGGGGCTTAATACAATGCTCTACTAAAGACGCAGGTGTCTATCTCACACACAAAGTTCAAAGAGGCTGGAAACGCGGCCTCAAAATGAGCATTGTTGCATTCGATGTAGCGCAATTTTTCCTATCCGTTAACCATTCTCTTTTGGCCCATATTCTCAATCAACATGGTTTTCCTTCATGCCTTGTCAACTTCTTTTCTAATTATCTTTCTGATTGTTTCACCTCATATTCCTGGAACAATCATTCTTCTCTGGAATTCCCTGCTTCCGTTGGTGTTGGACAAGGGTCCGCGTTATCTTCCATTCTCACCTCTCTATTCCTGTCCCCTTTTATGTACCGTTTTTCTAATGATCCTCGGTGTAAAATACTCTCTTTTGTGGATGATGGACTTATTGTTGTTCAATGTTAGGATTTCGCCAGAGCTCTTGTCCAGCAGTGCACGTTAATCCCGTACTGGACGTTACGAGGCTAGCTAGATCTCCCAACGGATCCAACACTTCTGATCCTCTTCACTAGGACCTTGCTGTGGTCGGATAAGACAGCAGATGAGGGACAGCAAGAGCGACAAGTCTACCAGACTTGAAGTCACAGCCGAGACAATGTCAAGTACCTTAGACAACGTCGAGAGAGAGAGGGAGAACACCAGGTAGTTCTTGCCTTGTTAGGGCTCGAAGAACTCAACACTAGGAGCGAGAGAAGAATGCTGTCTAGTAGCAACAACGCTAAGATTCAAATTGAGAAGCTACCTACTTACAAGCTTGCTATTTATTGTGTATTGTACAAGCTATCGAAAGATGGTAGTTTGTCAGAAGGCGGAGAAGTGGAGGTCCGTATCTAAGCATAGAATGGGAACGATGGAGGTCCGTATTTAAATATAGTACATGATGGAAAGAAGGGAAGGGAAAGGAAAAGCGGGAGTCCGTGCTCCAAAGAGTCCAAAGTCTCTAAATTTAGCTATTCTCCTACATCAATGTTGTCCGTCCGTTTATTCCAAATTAAGCTCTTCTTCATCGTGAAACTCCCAGTCCTCCCATTGTGTGTCGACTACCATCATGTCTGTGAGGACGTTGAAGGAATCAAAGATAATATTCATAACATTCAATCCGAAAAATTTTCTACTAACACTTCATTGCTTTCACAGGTCTACTCTTCCTGCTCCACCTTCCTCACATCCATGGGCCTCATTCTTGAACATGACAAGAGCGAAGTCTTTCACTTCTTCAACCGACCTTGGGCCGAATCCAACCCTGATATCATGCTTCAACATGATGATGGCACTTCTCTGACACTCACTCCCAAGTGCTATATCCAGTATCTTGGCTTTTATTTTGACCAAGTGCTAATATTCAAGGAGCACATGCACTACTATGCAACCAAATCTCTATCAACAGTCAAGTGTTTACGCCTGCTTGGCAACTCGGTGTGAGGCCTCCTACCCCTACAAAAACAACTTCTCTACAGGTCATGTGTTATCCCTGTGATAACATATGGCCTTAAACTGTAGTTCTATGATGGTGCCCGCAACAAGATGCTTATCAACATCCTTAATAAAACTCAGCACTCTGCAGCCATTTGGATCACAGGCGCCTTCCGCATGACCCCTCAAGGCGCTGCCAAGTCAATCACTGGCCTCATCCCCCTCCACCTCCACCTCCAAAAACTCACTAAATGCTGTGGCACATGCTTCCGTACCCTCCCCAACAACCACCCACTCAAACTCCTCACCCAGGACAAAGACCTGGACAAATTAAATATCAAATCCCCCACTGTTGACCTTTTACGCGACAGTGCATTGGTCACAGACACTTTCAAGCACCTACATTCAAGCACTCAACCTGGTATGCAAGTAGTTGATCATTTCTCTCCTTCTCAAATTTCTTTTAAACATTGCCTCTGTGCATCAGACAATGATCTGCAAGCTGTCTGCCAATACCTCAAAGAGGCTAGCGAGGCTCACGATCATGCACTTTCTTCCTTTTCTTCTCTTCTTGTCTCAACGGACGGCTCTTGTCCGGTTAATTCTTCTAATAAAATGTATGGTCAGGGCTATAGCCCTTTTTCATTGTCTTCTACTTCTGCTTTTCTTCTTTTTGATTCTTCAATTTCCTCTCCCATCAAATCTCATGTTGTGCCTTGCGGACATGTACTCTCCTCAGATTCAGAATCATACGCTCTCAGACTTAGACTCCTTTCTTCTCTTTCTCACTCTTCTGATATTGTGTGTTCTTCCAATCGTAGTATTACCCATATCTTCATCTTTACTGACTCCATTTTGTGTGCTAAACATTTGTTTGACTACAGCGCTCATAGTGCACATCAAGATGCCCTTGCTATTGCCATACCCCTCCGCTCATGGCTCTCTACCTCTCCTTCCCACAAGATCACATTCTGGAACATCCCATCGTCGCTTAAATGGTCAATTCACCACCAAGCCCACAAACTCGCCAAGTCTCTGTGAGTCCCTTGTGTCCCTCACCACTCTTGACATTCACTCAGCTTTATACATAAATTGTGGACCGACCGCTTTCTGTGGTTGTGACAGCATTGCCACACCTCAAATGACACATCTTACCAAGAAAACCATTTCCTTGACCTATTGGGATTGAACAACAACCCTGTCCTACCCACCTATGCCAATGGCGGTTCATGGCTCACATGAGACATGATGCCATCTCTAGCCGCGCACCTCACGCACTGCATCTCCAATCACGCGCCCATCGGCACCTACCATGAGTGCTTTTTCCCTGATGCCCCCACATTGTGTCCATGCGGTCACATGCTGGAAACATGTGAACACATTATCCAAGACTGTCCGTGGTTCAAGCAGCTATTTTCTAACGGGCGCTACGACAATTTGGCGTGGCTAATAAAATTTTTGGACAACAACCCTTTGGCATTCACTTTCCCTCCAGATGATGGAGACCCCCAATGGAGAGAAACCATCCGCAACTGAGCCTTACAGAGACGGGATTGGCAGCAAACTTTCAGTGAAGATGTGCACTAGAGCACTGGACATCAGACTTATGGTTAGTATTTCATACTTCCCTCTTTTTCTTGCGGCGTGTTAAGACTCAAACACCGGATGTTGGAGCAGACGTCGGAGATGGAGCGGAGGGGGCGAGACCTTGGCTTCAACTTATGTGTTGCGCCCCTCTTGGTATCGCGATGGTCTCACTTGAGAACCAAGGATGGAGGATGCCCGAAGGCAGAGGGTCATCTGGAGACAGAGGGGGGAAAGAGAGAGAGAAGGTCAGAGAGTGTCTGAAGATGGAGGCAAGCGGACGGAGGGTTCAGACACAAGTAAAGGAGACAATCTAAGTCAATTATCAGACTGGAGAATACAAATGTAGTAGACTAGGTTTATATACTGCAGTGGATAAGAGAGTAGTACTAATCATAAGGTCTACTAATGACGTACTACATAGGATAGTGGACAAAGGAATAGATAGAGACAAAGGAAGACAAAGGAAGACAAAGGAATAAGAAGTTGTAGCTAACACATGGACACGGAGCAAATAAGTAAGCTATGGAGGAAACTCGGAGGGACAGAGGAGATACGAGGATCAGATAAAGGATAAGACAGAATAGGAAGGTCCGGGAACTAAGAGAAAACCAAATAGCCAAGGTCGCCGGAGGAATGGCAACCGAGATGCCTGAGCAACCAAGAGGAGGGAAGTCTGAGGGGATAAGGACATGGGAGGGCGGAGAGGTGATATTGGACCAACGGAGTGCTGTGGCTGAATGGTGGCACAGGAGCTGAGGATCCTTTTGCTATGGGGAAAGCTTAACGGGCAGCGGAGGTTGTCCGGAAGATCTTTGGACGGGTTTCTAACACAGTGGCAGTTATAGGGGATTAGCAAAACCTTCTTCTGCCCCCTCCATATTCCTGGACCCATTTCCTTTCTATGTTGTTTCTGTTTGTTGACTTCCACTTTGTTATTGCGGTTGGTGCCACTTCTCATCTCCACATTCGGACTACTAGCTTAGTTTTCCTCTCTTCCTTGACTTGACTCACTTTGTTCACCTTGTCTCAGACATAGTAGTTTGTCATTTCCTCTTGTCTGTTCTTGTTTTGTTTTGGTGTCTTGGCCTTGGGACTGCTATCACGCGCCCATTTGTACTTAAGTAGATCTTAGTGCAATAAAATTGGAATAAAAAAAAAAAAAAGATGAGATGCTGTTCATGGGATCAGAAGGGACGTTGGAACAAGATGGTGTTCCAGAAATGGAAGCTTGCTGTGAAATGGAAGATGACGGATCTACAGAATCTGTACTGTCAGAGTTCTCTTGATCCGAAGGCAATGACGAGGTGGAGAAGTGGCTGATACCAAGATCAACAGGGGAGTTGGTCTGGCGGAGGTTGTAGGGTTGGCCCATCAGGTACAGGTGGGTGAAGGATGTATCTCCAACAATCTGCCTCCATCTGTAGTTGTTGGATCCAGTGAGTGCAGGCCGAGTGATAGTTGTCTTGTAGAGTCCATGCTGATAGATATGGATAAATGGTCAGTTATCCCATACTTGGCAAAGGTAGTGGTTGAGGTACTGAGACTTGTACTGAGGGGGTGGAGGTGTTCCATGTGGAGAGGTGGATTGGCCCAGTACTTTTTTGTAGTCCGGAATGTTGAGTAGTTCGAAGTGCCACTTGTAGAGCCAGTGTAAGGGGTTTGTTGTTGAGACCATAAAACCTGGAAAGGAAACCTGACCACAAACTCCAAAATGCCTGTGGTAGAAGAATTCATCCAAAACCTAAATGCAATCAGGAAGGAAGTATTGGAGCATCTGACAGCAAAAGGAGATGAAACAAAACAAAACCATAATGGCAGACGAGGCAAGAAACACAAACTATCTATAGAACAATGGGTGTGGCTCGAAGGGATGAACATCAAGACTAACAGACCCATGGAGAAGCTAGACAACCAAAGATATAGACCATTCCAAATCACCAAACAAGTGGGAGTGTCAGCTTATCGCCTGAAGCTGCCAGAAGATTGGATCATACATGATGTTTTCAATGAATCACTGTTAACACCACACTGAGCACCAACCTATATGGGACAAGAAATACCACCGCCACTGCCACCAATACTAATTGGAGAAGAAGAAGAATATGAGGTAGAAGAGATCCAAGAAGAATGCAAAAGGGACAGAGGAACACAATACCTGGTATACTGGAAGGGGTATGGAGACAAACATGACTCATGGATATCAGCATCCTTGTTAGGAAACGCACAAGAGGTACTGGAGTCATACAGGGAGTCCCTTGCAGAGCAAGTAAAACCTATAAAAGGGAAGCAGAAACCTTCAAAACCAATCATCAACTGCACACTTTGTACCATGTCCTCTACCAAAAACTGCCAATCTGTTGCCTTAGTCCTCAACATGGAGGAACCCCAAGCACACAACTCCATCACTTGAGATGTCACCATGGACAAGGTAACTTTATTAGTCACCCAGATAATCACAGAGCACAGGAAGGGAGCATCCATCAACAAGATGCTGAACTGTGTCAATGACATTTCCAATATACAGAAGGCAGTATCTGCAGCAAAGTCTGCAATAAAAGATGCACAGCTAGTCTTAACTGCAATCACACCACAAATTCAAGCAGCAACTTGAGGACAGAGGAGACAAAACCAAGCCATAGACCATGTAGAGAATATACAGGTCAACCTAGAGGACTTTATCAATGCAGACATTGGAGGGAAACTGTTGTTTTTATGCTTCTTCCTATCCAAAGTGTTTGTCCTGGTACACTATGACAGAAACAACAAAAAAGAAGGAGCAGTCAAGTTAGCACAACTTCTTATGGGCACAGGCCCATATCCTCTAAAAAGCAGGAAGGCCAGAAAATCTGGAAAGACAGATAGGGAAGAAAGAGAGGATATGTTATGGACCCAGAAACTCATGTCTTAGTTCCTGAGGGACAGTGTTATGGACCCAGAGACTCACGTCTTAGTTCCTGAGGGACAGAACCTTCTCAGAGTCATCTCTGGGCATACCTTTGATTATAGGCTCACGTCTCTTCCCCCTATCTATGATTGTGACAAGCTTAATGCAGTTCTACAACAAGCTATGCATGCAGCTCCTTACTGCTACATAATTGGAGACAGCAAAGTCCTTAGCATGTACCCAATGTGCTAGATAGCAGCCATTGAGAACAGATGGTGCCCCTATCTGGTCACAGATAATTGCACAACCTGGCAATATCCCTACATGTTCTACAACAAGCAGGAACTTCCTAGAGTTCTTGCTGCGCTCATTGAGTCAGGAGAATATGGGTACCACTACCCATCACAGCTTTGGCTGTTCAACAACTTGTCCAATGCTTTTTCTGACTTCTTAGAAGATGTTCCACTCCGTGCTATTGCCTCCTATTATCAGGAGATGTCCTCGGAGATTGTTTCACACAATCTCTTATCCTCATCCTTGTCCTCCTCAGCCTCCTTGTCTTTCTCCACAACGCCTACGCCTCAGGAGTCCTCCACAGGCTTCCCCACCTCATCTGAACATTCTACTATCTCAGGTAACAATGACTCAGAGTAGATAGAACATTATAGTAGATCATGGACTATGATTTAGATACAGACTGACTCATTGGACACTCTGTAGTGTACTAGCAGTTTTTCTTCTTCAATCAGTGACTCGGACAGACATTTATGACTTGTATATATATTAGTACACAACGGCCTTTGGACTTGCATAAATAGGCATAGATTACAGGATCAAACTCCAAGTTTTTGATTCTCTTCTGTTGTAACTTAACTGTCACCTGTCTAATTCAAGATTGGTTGACTTTAACTTCTAATCCTCTGAAGTTAAGGACTCATAACCGCAACAATTCAACATTATCAGTTGCTTACTATACTTTGGTATTGTAACTTTGCTAATTCATCTATTAGCAGGCTGGTTAAGGATCTTGGTCCTTAATTAGCTAGGTGCCTCCTAACTTAGGTCTAGGAGCCCACTGAACCATAACAGCTTCCACCAGTCATAGAGATAATTTGGCACTGTGCCAATTGGGTAGACTTTCTCATCACTGGCATTGAGGAGACCTCAGAGCTCATCATTGATGACAATGCTGCTGGTCACAGGACTGATGCAAATCCCAAGGCCTCTAAGAATTGAGGGCATTGTGTTGTGAAATATGTCCTAGCAGCAACAGGGTCCTATAGAATAGGACTATGGGGAAGCACCATAATGGTGCTATGCACAGTGGTGAGGTGATCTAACACTCACTGGTTTGTATAGAGAAGATAGAGTTTGAGAGTAGAGAGTATAGCAATAGAGTGGTAGAAGAGTGTGTATTGAACTATGGAATAAAGGTGAATACATAGGGTTTATATACATATTCTAAAGGACTATTCATAGAAGTATCTACTGGATCATAGAGTGGAATAGTTCTACATATAGCATAGGATCGTCCAGTGGATTGCTCTGGACAGGTGGGTCCATGGAGAATGGAGCGGATACATGAGTACTCCACCATGGATCAAGTGTGGGTCTCAGATGATCTATCTCTAGATTCATCTGGTAGAACCTTATCTAGTGCAGATATAGACTACACAGATATAGCTCTTATGTGACGAGTGGAGATCTTAACTCAACACATTGTAATGCCCATTTTACCCTGGACAGCACTAAACCCAATATAGGCCATGGCATGGTACTGTGATTGAGTGATGATGTCAGCCAACTATCAGATGTAAGTTGAATGTAAACCTACATATTCCTTGGTGAGATACTTGGCCATCTATTCTTCCTTCTTTGGTGGTGCATTTTGTATCACATGCAGGATGGCCTGGAATTGTGAATCCAGGAAGTTGATCACTTCCTGAACATTCTCAGGGAGGTGCTTTAGGATGCTTGTCTCAAATGGCATTGTAGAAACGGTCAAGTTGCTTGGTTGAAGTTGAGAGATAATGTTGGTTGAAATTTCTTTTTGATAAGGTATATTGTTCCCATCAATCACATGACCCCCAATTATAGTACAGGATGTAAATGCTATGTAGGCTGGAGCTCCAGACATCTCATGAAAAAGGCACTTCTGGCACTGTCAGCAATGTCCTGCCAAATAGCCAACTTTCGAGCAGCATATGCTGCTGGTCCTGGCCAGTTGACCACTGCTGCCTGGTCACCCCACATATCTTGTTGTGACCGGAAGTACCAGTCAGTTCACTGCATTTTATATTGTACCAGTGTCACCTCTTCCTGCCATCACATTTTTTTCACCTGGGCATGTAAATAGTGCACTCTTTGAACTGCAGCAATATGATGAGAGAATATCCATGTAGAATAACAGATGACTTACATTTGCACACAGCACCAGGAGAGGTTGACCCAGCAGCATTCAGACCTGTCTGCTATATCCATGATAGCCAGTGTTATGGTTCAGCGGGCTCCTAGACATAAGTTAGGAGGCGCCTAGCTAATTAAGGACCATGATCCTTAACCAGCCTGCTAATAGGTGAATTGGCAAAGTGACAATACCAAAGTATAGCCAGCAACTGATAATGTTGAAGCGTCGCGGTTATGAGTCCTTAACTTCAGAGGATTAGAAGTTAAAGTCGACCAATCTTGGATTAGATGGGTAACAGTTAAGTTACAATAGAAGAGAATCAAAAACTTGAAGTTTTTGATCCTGTAATCTACGCCTATTTATGCAAGTCCAGAGGCCATCTGTGTACTACTGTATATATGAGTCATAAGTGTCTGTCCGAGTCACCAATCAAAGAAGAGAAACTACTAGTACACTACAGAGCGTCCAATGAGTCAGTCTGTATCTAGATTGTAGTCCATGATCTACTATAATGTTCTATCTACTCCAAGTCATTGTTACTTGAGACAGTAGAACATTCGGACGAAGTGGGGAAGCCCGTGGAGGACTCCTGAGGCGTAGGTGCTGCGGATGAGGACGAGGAGGCCGAGGAGGATGAGAATGAGGATGAGAGATCGTAGGGGACGATCTCTGAGGACATCTCCTGGTAATAGGAGGCAATAGCACAGAGTGGTACATCTTCTGAGGAGTCAGAAGAAGCATTGGACAAGTCATCAAACAGCCAAGGCTGCAATGGGTAGTGATGCCCGTATTCTCCTGACTCGATGAGCACAGCAAGAACTCCAGGAAGTTCCTGCTTGTCATAGAGCATGTAGGGATGTTGCCAGGTTGTACAATTATCTGTGACCGGATAGGGGTGCCATCCATTCTCAATGGCTGCCATCCAGCACATTGGGTATGTGCTAAGGACTTCACCGTCTCCGATAATGTGGTGGTAGGGAGCTGCATGCATGGCTTGTTGTAGCAATGCATTTAGCTCATCACAATCGTAGATAGGAGGGAGAGGTGTGAGCCTATAGTCGGAGGTATGCCCAGAGATGACTCTGAGGAGGTTTTGGCCCTCAGGAACTAGGACGTGGGTTCCTGGGTCCATAATATTATTCCCTTTGTTAGAAGCAATCTCTGAATCGCTACTTTCATCTGAACCCATGTCAGGGTCAAAGCCAAGGATATAGTGGGCGTCAATGGGAATAGTCTGGTAATGTCTGGGAATGAACCTAGTCAGATCTTCCGCTTCCGACATCAGAGAAGTAGTAGAGATCCTTGTCAACAGTGTGGAGTGGCAAGGAGGTTCTTCGGGGTGGATGTGAAGGTTGTGGAGGTCCATGACCACTTTTCAAAGTTGTCGCTTGTCCGTAGTTTTGGACAGGTAGCCCAGTAGTAATTCTGGTAGTTTCTTGTCGGAGGGGCTCTGTTCAGAAGAAGTTGTTGATCCTCTGTTGGAAGTCTGCTTGGGCGGCGTCGTTTGTGTTGTCTGAAAAACAAACCTGGAGAGGTGGTCGTTCCTCGTTATGATGCCTTCGTCCATGAGGATAGCCTCGCATTCTGGGATTCATTCTAGGACAGAGAGGGCAGCCGTAGCAATTAGGTGGTAAGGAGGGGCTAAATTGGATAGGAGTTTGATAAGGAAAGCTTTGTTGCGCATTCCTGTATTCATTTCTGTCAGGGGGTAGATTCTGCCACTCTCTGTGAGGTTGTCTGCTGCCAGTTGCACCAGAGATTGCATTTGCTTGGGCAACGTGAGGTGGCTGATACCTAGGTGTGGCATATATCTGAACGCTAGCGCTCTGATCAGGTTGTTTGTTTCATCATGGGTGAGGAAGGCCAGGTGGGACTACAGGAGTGTGTGGTACTGAATGTACGGGGTGAGGAGGTTGTAGAGTTGTTGGAGGGTGAGGTTCTCCTGTCCCAGGACGCCTGGAAACATCATGACTCTGTACAGGGCGAGATCAGCTCAGTGGGATGCTTCATAAGCCAACCTCATTGCTGAGAAATCGATAGTCTCCCCAAGTTGCAAGCAAATGTTCTTGTAGAGGGTCGGGTAAGCTGCAGCCAAGATAGGCAGAGTGAGACTGTCAAAGTTGCTCTTCAAATCTGAGGGGCATTCGTGCATGATGCACAAAAGAAGCAAGCAAGAACCTGTAGATGTCAATTGCGGATAGAGCGTCCTGATCACTTGGTAGATTGGTGTTAAGACTCGAACACCGGACGTCGGAGCGGACGTCGGAGCGGACGTCGGAGACGGAGCGGAGGGGGCGAGACCTTGGCTTCAACTTATGTGTTGCGCCCCTCTCGGTATCGCGATGGTCTCACTTGAGAACCAAGGACAGAGAACGCCTGAAGGCGGAGGGTCGTCCGAAGACGGAGGGAGGGAAGACGGATAGGGAGAAAGACTGGAAGTGTCCGAAGACGGAGGCGGACAGACGGAGGGTTTGGACACAAGTTAGAGAAGGAAATCTAAGTCGATTATCAGACTGGAGAATACAAATGTAGTAGACTAGGTTTATATACTGCAGCGGATAAGAGAGTAGTACTAATCATAAGGTCTACTAATGACGTACTACATAGGATAGTGAACAAAGGAACATATAGAGACAAAGGAAGACAAAGGAGGACAAAGGAAGACAAAGGAATAAGAAGTTGTAGCAATCATGTGGACACGGAGCAAATGAGTAAGCTACGGAGGAAACTCGGAGGGACGGAGGAGATGCGAGGATCAGATAAAAGATAAGACAGAATAGGAAGGTCCGGGAACTAAGAGAAAACCAAATAGCCAAGGTCGCCGGAGGAACGGCGACCGAGATGCCCGAGCAACCGAGAGGGGGAAGTCCGAGGGGATAAGGGCACAGGAGAGTGGAGAGGTGATATCGGACCGACGGAGTGCTGTGGCTGAATGGTGGCGTAGGAGCCGAGATCCTGTTGCTATGGGGAAAGCTTAACGGACAGCGGAGGTCGTCTGGAAGATCTTCGGACGGGTTCCTAACAATTGGACTCCTCCGGTATAAGTCCCGTGAAGTCAAGTTGTTGTCGTAGTTCAAGGAGGGAATACTCGAGATCGAGTTGTTCACTAGGAATGGGAGGTAGTTCAATTGGTAAGTCATTGATGAGCGAGATGTATTCAGAATTGCCTCGGCAAAGGGTGTAGGATGGTAAGGGGCGGAATGGGAAGGCTGAGGCAAGGGAGGCTGAATCCTGACTGGCAACGGTTGAGGTGACGGCAAGAGGAGGGTGGTTGTCGACAAGTTTGGCAAAGGTTGAGGTTCTTGAGGCTTGATTAGCATCAACTGGAGTGTTGAAGATGAAGTGTGGTGTTATAACAACAAAGGTTTGAGTAGAGGATGAAGAGGAAGCAGGAGACGTTGACGGAGTTTTGGTTTGGGTGGAGAGGTAAGTCATAGCAGATTATTGGAGTTTGTTTCCCTTCTTATACTTTGTAAGGATCTGCTGTGCTCCATCTAAGTTTCCTTCAGGTTCCCAAGTGTTTTCCGAAGTTGGGTAACCTTTCCACTTGATCAGGTATTGTAACACATTGCATTGTCTTCAATGATTGATGATTGCCTCTATTTCGTAATGTTCTTTATCATTCTCGAGGTCTGGAGGTGGGTTCTCAGAGTGTTCTCCATATAGTTGGTTCTCTCGAGCAGGGGTTAGGAGTGAAGCATGGAAAACGTTGTGAATTTTCCATTGCTGCGGAAGTTCGAGTTTGAAGTTCACTGGGGAAATCTTCTTGAGAATCTTGAAAGGACCTTCTCGTTTAGGGGCGAGTTTGCGCAATTTGGAAAGTAATGGAAGGTTCCTATTGTCCAACCATACTTTATCTCCTTTGTTGAAGAGGGGAAGGCTATACTTGGCAGATCGCCTAGCCATGATTTCGCGGCTGTGGTTATGGGCAAATATAGCTCTTCTTCTAGCGGATAGGAGTTGTTCCATGCGGTCTTCTGCTGTGGGAGTGTCTGTGGGTTCAACCAAAGAAGGTAGCGCTTTCGGTGAGGATCCATAGATCAGCTGGAAGGGGGTTTCTTCTCTTCCTGCATGGGGACGATTATTGTGTACAAACTCGTAAGTTGAGAGGTACTTGCTCCATTTGTTTGGATTATTGGTGGTGAAGATAGCAAGGTAGGTTTCTATCTCTTGATTGAAGCGTTCTGTGGTACCATCAGTTTGGGGATGATAGGCAGTGGAATAGGAGGCTTCAATGTCAAGTAGCTTGTATAGGGCTCGCATGGCTTTGGAGGCAAAGCGAGGGTCTCTGTCAGAGATCACCTTGTCAGGGAGTCCATACTTTGAAAATAGTCAATCTACCAAAAGCTGTACAATAGCTTTTGAGTCAGACACTTTTCAAGTAGGCGCTAAAATTATTCCCTTTGTTAAGCCATGGTCTACTATGGCTAAAATAGAATTGAATCCTCCGGAGGGTGGAAGATCCGTGATGAGATCCATCGAGATCTGTGCAAAGGGTCAAGTAGAAGAAGGTGCTGGAATAGGTAAGAAAGGTGCCTTTTCTGGACGTCTGATGATCTTGTGACGTTAACAAGT
Organism: Macrolepiota dolichaula; assembly: GCA_003315915.1. NCBI lineage: Eukaryota > Fungi > Basidiomycota > Agaricomycetes > Agaricales > Agaricaceae > Macrolepiota > Macrolepiota dolichaula. Next base: position 17,871 of record QFDT01001759.1, read on the forward strand.
AGGACAACCCTTGACATATTCCTGGACGTAATCCTTCATTCCGGGCCAATAGCAGTGCTCCTTGAGTTTATGAAGCGTTTCGGCTATTCCGGGATGGCCTGCAGTTTGGTGATCATGAACTTTGTAGAGGAGTTTTCTACGAAGTTCTTTGTCATTGGGAATGAGGATTTTTCCGGAATGGTGAGGAAGGTCTTGATTGGGGGTATCATCATCTTCAGGATCGATAAGTTCTCGATTTTCACGAATGATATCGACAAGATCTTTGGTAATAATAGCGATTAGGTCTTCTGAGAAGACAACAACATCTCTATTATCTTTGTCAGGGGGATGATGGTCTGGTCGTCGTGATAAGGCGTTGGCTGGTCCGTTCTTCTGACCGGTGTTATGGCCGAAACAATTTCAATCGTGAATCCATTGCAGGAACTAGGAATATCACTAGTTAGAACGTTAGTAACATCAAGGAACCCTCGCTAGGAGTGATATAGTACCTAGCTGTGAACCTCGCTAGAGAGACCGGTCATTAGTACCCTTTACCGGAAAAGTGTACAGTATCGAGGAATAATACTATTAGCTTCGGACGAACATACCCTTAGCTACAAGTCCACCTAGCGAGCGGAGCCTCACTAGCACGTTCAAGTGTCTCGCTACAACTATCTATAGCGCCCCGGATCAGTAGATCAACAGATCACTAAGGCAAATGGGCCCTGAGGTCTAGCGATGCAACCCTATTCATCCAAAGCGGTTAGCGACGTCAGTCTATTTAGAATAACACAACCCCTCCAAGACCGGTTCGCGAATGTAGTAGTCTAGCTACAGCTCAGGCTTAGCGATTAGTCAGCGCACAGCCGCGCTAGTTAGCACCCCAGAATCAAACCGAGGCACACGTTGGAAGGGCCGGCTAGCGAGGCAATACCTTGCGAGCAATCGGGCTCACGAGGCGCTGCCAAGCCGTCCCGAGTACCAATAGCGAGGTGCCAGCTAGCTATCAATCGCTCAATAGCTGCTAGCCACATGTTGGAATAAAGATATTACCTAGGTACGCATAGTGGCCTGACGTCATATGCTACCGACTCTAGCTACCGACAGAAGTAGCTAGGTACCATAGCTTGCGAGAGTACTGCCCACACGGACACACATCAGGGATAACTAGATAAACTTCCGATTGGTCTAGTGAGCCCTCAACCCAGGTTATAGGGTAGCTAGCAAAAGTCCAACAGTCCAATAATCCGATATTTTACTATTTCTTTATTTGTAATCTAGTTAGTCTCACAATGTATAAATACCCCTCGCTAGCAAGCGTGTTGGGCAAGCAATCTTGCCAGCTCATCTAGTGATAGATCATATATAAGTGATTTATTAAGTGACTTGTCTAGTGTGAACTAAGATTTAGCTTCGGTCAATAGAGACCTCAGATTAAGGAAGTGAGATTAGATTAACTAGCATTCCTATAGATTGGATATAGCGAGTTGATCGACGAACAATCACTAGCGTTCTCATCGCATCTTGTATCAAGAGGGTACAAGTTGGTGTGTTCACTAGATTGGGAGGGTATAACCACAGTGCAGCTAGCTACTGGCCTGTTAACTATCCTCGCAAATCCTTTATCTTGGTATCTATAGTGATGTAGCCATCATTTAGGATTCGAAGCTACATTTCAATTAAACAACCTTGTCCGTCGTCATCTAGCGACCACCCCGTTAGTGAGCCCCCACTCACTAGCTACCAAAACTACTAGTGAGACATCTTGCTAGCTACTACCAACCCCCACCCCTATCTATCTATTTGATTATCTCCCCTTCAAAACTCATTTGCGAGCACTAGTAGTTAGTAGTGGTGAACTTAGTGACCCATTGCGACTTATAGTGATTTTGTATTGATTTCACTTCTACTACCTAACTAGCACATTACCGGGGATGTGTTTAATCTTGAGCATAGGTTTGAAGTGTTCCATATAGGAGGCCCATCGAGCTTGACGTCGATTAAGGCTTTGAGGCTCCTTGAATCGTGATAGATTCTCATGATCGCTCCAGACAATGAATTTGTGCTTTGCTCCTTCAAGATAATGTCTCCATTCTTGAAGTGCGCGAATTATGGCTAACCATTCCTGTTCAGAACAGTGATAGTTCTGTTCAGTTTGGTTGAATGCTTGAGAATGAAAGGCAATGGGTTGACGAATGCTGTTTTCATTTTTCTGCCATAAGACTGCTCCTGAAGCATAAGCTGATGCGTCGGTTTCAATTTCGAACAGTTTGTCTGGGTCAGGGGCAATAAGGATGGGGTGTTCTTCAAATTTGCTCTTGAGTGAATCAAAGGCATCTTGATGTTCTTGAGTCCATTCAAACTTGACGTTTGGGGACATCAATTTGTTGAGGGGTGCAGCGTGACGAGAGTAATTTCAAATGAACCTTTGATAGAAGTTGCAAAATCCAATGAATTTGCAGACATCTCGAGTGGTTTTGGGTGTAGGCCAATCCTTGATGCCTTGCAGCTTTGCTACGTCCATCTCAATAGAATCTGGAGTAACAATGGCTCTGAGGTACTCGATGCGTTGTTTCTCAAATTCACACTTCTCTGGCTTGAGATAGAGATTGTGTTCTTGAAGTATCTTGAGTACTTGATGAGTGTGTGTGTGAAGCTGTTGCTGAGTTGGGGCATGGATAAAGATATCGTCCATATATACAAGAACTCCTCCTTTCTTGATGAGATCTGTGAAGATGTAGTCCATCATGCTCTGGAATGTTGCAGGTGAATTGCACATTCCAAAGAACATAACAGTAGGTTCAAAGAGACCACGTGGTGTCTTGAATGCTGCTTTCCAGTGGTCTTCTTTGCAAATTCTAATGTTATTATATCCTGCATGGACATCCATCTTTGTAAACCATTTTGAACCTTTTACTTTGTCAAGTAAGGTTGGAATAAAGGGGATAGGATATGCGTTCTTGATGGTATAGGAGTTGAGATATCAATAATCCTGGCATGGTCAGAGTTTTCCGTCTTTCTTGCCTACAAAGAAGAAAGGGGATGCCATGGGTGATTCAGAAGGTTGAATATATCCTTTAGACAGATTTTTGTCTAAGAATTTATCAAGTTCTTCCATCTCTTTTGGCAAAAGGGGGTACGGTTTGTGGGATTTGGGCTTGAACTCAGCGTTCAGCTCAATCTTGTGATCCCAAGGTCGTGTGGGTGGAAAACGAGATGCTTTCTCTTCGGAGAAGACATTGAGGAAGTCATGGAATTCTTGAGGTACGACTTTCTGTGGATCAGATTCCTTCTTTTCTCCATACTGCTGTGCTATGGCTTGCAATGCGTTGGCTTTGAAATTGATTTCTTCAAAGTCAAGCAGTTCGAGATTCAGAATTTTGGTTGAATTGTCTTGAATTTCCATAGAACAAATGATCGCTTGAAGTCTAGAATTTTCCTTCATAGGATTTCTCCATAAAAGTGTTCTTGTAGACCTATCACAAATCCCTATGCTTACCTAAGCTGGGTATTGAGACAAGGGGACAGTAGTCTTAGATAAGCAGCAAGCAAGAGTGAAGAGATCAAAGATCAGATAGTAGATGGAGGATAAGACAGGCTAGGCTGTAGACAAGTTGTTAAGTCTGGGTCCTACAGATGCCAGACAGCTAGTTTATATACACAGAGGGCTAGGACCTGGGACACTACCAGATGACCCCAGGAACTCTAGTCCTTACTAATTACATGGAGAAACTAATATCTCCTAGCTAAAGATCTTATCTTACTGATCGTTCCAAAACCCTCTAGAACAATGAGGAGTGATAAACTACAGATGGCACAGATAATCAACACATGATACAGATAATAATGATCGGCGCATAGCTCCTGAGCGGATGCACGCCCCGCGACGTCCCGGGTATCGTCAGAATGCGACGGACGAGGGCTTTCCAACGGTACTAAGCACAAGGTAAACGGCCCAGTATTCGGCGAGATATAACGTAAACAATGTATTCTGCCAAATCTGTGACAAGACCAATCAATGTCTGGATTATACTCAAATAACCAGGGCATTCCTAAAATCATGCGCTGTCGTCCAAGGCTGATGATCTTGGGGTGAATAGTCATTTTGCATCCATCAATCATGAGATTGAGGGTGCATTCTTCAGATGCTATTCCACAACTGTTGCTAGATCCATTGGCATTGAGAATCTTGATTGGTTTTTCTAGAGGTTTCTTTGGAAGATTTCACATATTCAAAAGTTCTGGATCGATGAAATTTCCGCCTGCTCCTGAATCAAGGATAGCGAGAATTTTGGTTTCTTGTCCATTAGGGAGGTATACTGTTGAGGGAAGATAAATAATCTTGTTCTTTGTAACGGCTTGAATAGTATTAATTGATTCGGTTCCTAAAGTAAGATTGTTAGAAGATGAAATTGTCCGATACTTATTTGTTTCTGGGGTCTCAAAAGGACTGGTTGTCTTGAAGTTCTTCTTCGTCATCTAATTCTTCTACATTGTTGATTCGTCGTTTCTTGAAAGACTTCTTCTTCATCTTGTTGAAACGGTTTTTTCTGTTTAACTTCAGGGCAATTTCTGACCATGTGCTTTCCTGCACAATTGAAGCATAACCCAAGTTTTCTGCAGCATTGCTGCTCCAGGGTAAGGATAGCATTGAGTTCTTCATTAACTCGGTGTTTGACAAGTTTGTTGATTTCTTTGGAATCATTGTTGGATGATATCAATGAAGCATCACTTTCTGTTTCTTCGTCAGATTCTGCATCTGCTCAGTTAACATAATTAAGTTCTCTTGTGATGATATTGTCAACATCCATGGGACCATATCCTGTGGGGTTACTAGTCTTTGAACTCGATTGGTAAGGTTTTGTGCTATAGTTCTGGTATGAAGAACTATATTTTGAGCTGTGGCATGAATGGGATGACTTGTGTTTTGAGCAATGTCTTGGCTGCTCAGTGTTATGGTCTCAACAATGAACCCTCTACATTGGCTATACAAGTGGTGCCTTGAACTACTCGACATTCCAGACTATGAAGAAGTACCGGGCCGATCTACCTCTCCACACAGAACCCCTCCACCTCCTCGGTACGAGTCCTAGTACCTCAACCACCATCTTCGCCAGGTATGGGATAATTCACCATTCATCCATATCTATCAGCACGGACTCTACAAGACTATGATTGCTCGGCCCACACTCACTGGAGCCAACAACTACGGATGGAGGCAGATTGTCAGAGATACGTCCTTCACCCACCCGTACCTGATGGGCTGACCCTACAACCTCCACTGGACCAACTCCCCTGTTGATCTCTCTATTAGCCACTTCTCCACATCATCATCGCCTTCAGATCAAGAGAACTCTGATAGTACGGATTCCGTAGATCCGTTGTCTTCCATCTCACAACGAGCTTCCATTCCCGGAATGCCATCTCGTTCCGACGTCCCTTCCAATCCCGTCAGTAGTGTTTCATCTTAGTTAGCAATGGACAAAACAGTAAAGACAGAAGTATCTTGAACTGTATAAATAATGGACTATTCTGTAGTTGAAGCTTCAGCTTCAACCTCTTTGTTTGTCTCTTTGTTTGTCTCCCTCTTAACTCTTGTCCTCTATCTCTCCCTCTCTCGAATATAACTTGTTGTTGTATTCCCTCGAGTGAACTTAGTGTTCTTCTGTTTGTCAACAGCAGAAGATATTAGTCTCTGTTCAGTACTCCAGGACAACTAGTGTTGTCAGCCAAAGGTGATTGTTGAAGTGATCCTTCAGTGTTGACTAGCCTAGCGGCTATCCTTGTGGTGCCCTCTAGGTGAACCATAACAGTAATCAGCCTAATTGGCAACTCCAACAACAACAGCGGCGCCAGAAGAACCAGAAGAACTTTAATCACCCCGGCCCAGACCACCTATCCTGGCGCCACCTCAAAAACATATTCACGTCACCGCAAGCGCTAGAACACGTACGCGCCTTTGCTAACGCATGCGTCACAACATCCACATGGCCATCATACTTCAAGGACTCGACCTCGGTCATTATCCCCAAGCCCGGCAAACCCCATTACACAACGCCGAAAATGTTCCGCCCCATCGTGCTTCTCAACACGCTTGGAAAACTCATCGAGAAGGTTATATCAACGCGAATGCAGTTCGATTCAGCCCAACTCGACCTTGTCCACCCTCTACAATTTGGAGGCATCATTCAACGTTCAACAGAAGACGCTGGTGTATATCTCACACACACCGTTCGCAAAGGATGGAAACGCAAACTCAAGACAAGCATCCTCGCGTTCGATGTTGCTCAATTTTTCCCTTCGGTCAATCACTCTCTTCTCACCCATATCCTAAACAGACATGGCTTCCCTTTGTGTTTAGTTTCTTTCTTCACAAACTATCTCTCGAACCGATTCACATCGTATTCTTGGAATCAATTTTCTTCTCCCAAATTCCCAGCTTCTGTAGGCGTAGGACAGGGTTCGGCTCTCTCTCCCATCCTTACTTCTCTTTTTCTTTCGCCATTTATGTACCGTTTTGCCTCGGACCCTCGATGTAAAATACTCTCTTTTGTGGACGATGGTCTCATTATTGTTCAATCCGAAAGCTTTACTACTAACGCTTCCCTTATCTCACAGGTATACTCCTCTTGCTCCACCTTCATCACCTCCATGGGCCTCGCTCTTGAACACGACAAGAGTGAAGTCTTTCATTTCTCCAACCGCCCTTGGGCCGAACCGAACCCCAACGTAACGCTTCGACATGCGGACGGCACTACCTTGACGCTCACCCCCAAGCGCTTCATCCGATATCTCGGCTTCTATTTCGACCGAGCGCTCACGTTCAAGGAACACGTGCGATATTACGCGACAAAATCCTTGTCCACCGTCAAGTGTTTACGTTTGTTGGGCAACTCGGTACGAGGCCTTAACCCCATTCAAAAACGAATACTTTACAGGTCATGTGTCGTCCCCGTGGCAACATATGGCCTCAAACTCTGGTACTTCACAGGCGCTCGCAATAAAGCGCTTATACAACAACTAAACAAAACTCAACGATCGGCGTCAATATGGATCACTGGCGCTTTTCGCACTACTCCTCGAGGTGGCGCTGAGTCAATCGCGGGCCTCATCCCATTCCGATATCACATCCACAAACTCGCCAAAAGATGTGCTCTCCGCTTCCGAACTCTCCCCTCTAATCATCCCCTCAAACTCCTGACAAGGGACGACAACCCCGACACTATCGGCATAAAATCCCCCGCCGCCGACTTCCTACAAGAATCTGTGTTTGTTACGGACAACTTCCATCGACTCCACGCGTGCGCTCAACCAGGTACACGTATCTTAGATAGATTTTCTTCTCAAGTTTCATTTCATTCTTGCCCGCGCAACACTGACGACGATACTGAAGCTGTCCGCCGATACCTCATTGAGGCTAGCGAGGCTCGGGATCATGCGCTCTCTTCCTTTTCCTCTATTTTGGTTTCCACGGATGGCTCTTGTCCGAATTCCACTTATCCTTTAAAAGCGAAAGCTCTTTCTTCCACTTCGGCTTTTATCCTTTTTGATTCTTCTCTTTCTTCTCCTATCAAGTCTCGTGTTGTCCCTGTGGGTAATGTACTCTCTTCTGATTCGGAATCGTACGCTCTACGCCTCGGACTCCTATCTGCCATTTCCTTTTCCTCTGATTCTGCGCGCTCGTCTCCGGACTCCCGTAGTATTACTGACATCTCAATTTATACTGACTCACTTGCGTGTGCTAAACGTCTGTTTGACTATAGTGCCCACAGTGCACATCCCGATTCCATCGCTATCGCTGAACCCGTCGCCTGCTGGCACTCCACCTCCCCCACCCATCGAATCACATTCTGGCATATCCCGTCGTCCGAAAAGTGGTCGATTCATCACCGCGCCCACAAATTGGCCAAATCACTCCGCGTACCATGTGTTCCAAACATGGTTCGCAAATCGCTGGGCTTCGTCCGAAAAGCCTGGACCGACCGATGCAGATGGCTGTGGCAATGCAGTCACCTGATGGAAGACCAGGATTACCTGGGCCACAATTTCCTATATCTCCGCGGATCAAGCGAGAATTTTATCCTCCCAACCTATACCAATGGGGGTTCCTGGCTCACTCAGGATATGACGCCCTCTTTAGCCGCCCGACTCACACGCTGCATCACCAACCACGCGCCTATCGGCTCGTACCGCGCACGCTTCTTCCCAGACGCCCCAACCGCGTGTCCATGTGGTCATCCACTTGAGACACGTGAACATATTATCAATGACTGCCGGCGCTTCGAGCGGCTGTGGTCTATGGGCGAGCGCTACGACAACTTATACTGGTTGATCGGCTTTTTGAAGGATAACCCCCTCGCATTCGCATTCCCGCCCGACGACTCCGATGGGGAGTGGGCCCTTTTAATTCGTAACCGAGCTATGCGACGACGACAGCAACAACAGCAATACCAAGTTTTGGATGTGCACTGATAGGCGTTATACGACGACTAACGGTTAGTTTTTCTTAAACTCTCTATTCTTCTATGGTGGACATTATTGGGGATTAGCAAAACCTTATTCTGCCCCCACCCCATTCCTGGACCCTCTTCACGTTCTTGTTTTCTTTTCTGTTCGTCATCGGCCGCCTTGTTTTTGCGGTCGATGCCACTTCTCACATTCATCTTCGATACTTACCTTCAATTTGTATCACGTTCCGCCTCGTCTCGCTTCGCTTGACTCGGCTCCACAGTAGTTTGTCATTTCTCTCTCGTGTTTTGGACTTAGTATTGGTTTCGGATCTTGGGACTGCTAACGCGCGCCCGTTTGTACTTAGCTAGTCTATAGTGCAATAAACTTGGATATAAAA
>QFDT01001763.1:0-11616 GCA_003315915.1 Macrolepiota dolichaula
CCGAAAGCGGGAAGCTCATCTTCTGAATCCGAGAGCTCCAGGATGTCTCTAGGCTGTGAGGATTTGATAGAAATATCAGGGGAGCTATGTACGCGGATGTTATCGCGCTTCCTTTTCTTCCCTCCCTTCCTCGATCGCGCGTAGTCACGAAGATCCTCGTCAGTAGGTTCGAAAGCTGCCCATTTGAATGTCTTCTGTGGCCCAAGATCTACCATTTTGCCACACGTAGGGCCTAGGAAGTTAAAGATAACCACGTAGGCTCGATTGACACGGAAGAGTACTTACAGGGGCGCCAGCCCTTGATCAAAGCAGCTTCATATGACTTCTCTATAGCTTCGTTTTGAGACTCATTGCCGAGCCCACTGATGACGTCAGCTAACATACTTTTCAGCAGAAGTCACTCACAAAATGCCGTCATGTTCGAATGCGGAGTTCTTGAGCGTCAAGGAACAGTCTAAATTTCAGAATAGGTTTAATATATACGTGAGGTATTAATATTTGACCCACCAAAGCAGATTTCGTGGCCACAACTCAGAACACGGCCATTATCAGGTAGAAGTACTTCAAGACGAGATGAACATTGATCATCACTGATCCCACATATGACCTACTATCAGAGCATTTTGGACAATCGGACGTTTCAGGGATATCTGACTCGTCGTCGAAGTCCTCCAACTCGTTTGCGGATTTTCTCAACAAGAACCTAGGGATGAGGTGATCAACAAAATCAACAGATACCTGAAAAACTTGCCTTTTCTTGATCTACATCGAAATCGGTAATTGTTTCATACAGGAACGAGAATGGAGCAAACCTCAGCAACCATAAATGATCCTATTTCTTTCTTTGCTCGGGCTAGCTCCTTTGCACGTTCACCACCCATAAGGGCGGTAGGATCAGTAAGATCATCACTCTGTGCCTTTATCAAGGCTTGTCAGGGATCAAGTGAATGGCAAACCAATACACGACGAACAAGGATGAGATGTGGGTGGCAACATAACTGCCTCAGCCTCAAAATTAAAACCTAGTCTTCCTTTAATCAGGTCATTTGAAGGGGAACATGAGTACGCACGAGGACTATATGATGCCTTACGAAAGGGGTCAGCGAAGGAAGGAGTTACATTAAGTTCACCCACGATTTGAGAAGTGTATTATTCCTGATAAACTTGTTGATAGTGATTTTGCTCTGCTTTTCAAAGGAGTCATAAATCTAGGAGGATATTGTCAGACCCAACGAATCATGCACAAGATGCACTAACCTCTCTTTCTTCAGGTGAGAACTCAAGCTGAACGAGTTCAATATCCTTGGGTGGTAACTGAAGAATCGGCATGCCCTCGATTTCTGAATCCTTGGTCCGGCGTAACAATAGGGGTTTGAGAATTGCCTGAGCTCGCGTTCCTGTTTGATAGTTAGCCGTATCTCTGATTACGTTCGACCGACCACTATACCTGCGAGAAGTGCGTCATTCATTTGTATTTTTGCCTGTGGGAGAGAATCTTCAGGTAAACAGCTATTCATAAAAGAACAAAACACCACATACAATGTGACCATTGAAATCACCCCAGTCATTCCAAGGCCGGAAGTGTCCAAATCGGAGCAGGCCGTACAGATCCGCTCTGTGAGATATCAAGTTGTGGGCGCTTCCTGAACTGAACAAAGAACGTACAGAGAATTTGTAACCGGCGTACCGGTCAACATCCAACGGTACTTGGCTCGAACATAAGCCAGACAGACGCTGGCACGCGTTGACCTAATCGACAACAATAAGGATTAATTAGTCGGACATAGGAATGTGGCAACCTGTTGCGGATATATTGGGCTTCATCGGCAATTGCGCGATAGAATTTGGTGCGTGCTAAGGGGCCGCTAGACAGTTTTTCCTCAGTTCTAATTCGTATTCATAGGGAAGCGTTCTTAGCTTTACCCATATTTGATCAGCCAGTTATACTCGTCTGCAGGATCAACGTCTGATGGACAATGGAAGTCTGCGTGTAAGGTTTGGTATGATGTTATCACGATCTGGGAGCATGAAACCAATAAATCAACCAGTGTCTGGATTCAACATAGACCCACATCTTTCGATTTGACGTCCGATGAAGTCTGGTAGGAGGGAATGATTATCTCGTTTTGGGCTGAATTGTAAGTGGCGCGGACCTTGAGTTTATCTTTCCCATGATGGATGTGCACCTCGAATAAACCATTTGTTTTGGTCTCTATTTCATCTTTCCACTAAAGAGATTTCAGCTCAAGATATTACACTGCGAAACTTGGATCCACCTGTTGAAGTAGCGCAGCGGGGACAACAATGAGAGTGGTTCTGTGGTCTTCGTCAGCTTTGGGAAGGTTCTTGACCATTGTGGCAATCATTTGCACGGTTTTCCCTCAATTAAAGTGAGTCGACGAAAGAGAGAAAGAGAAAATAATTACCAAGACCCATGTCATCCCTGCAAGTCTTTCGTCAATCTTCGGGGTACACTAAAGAGATCTTACTCACGCGAGAATTCCTCCACGGTGTATCCCTCTTTCTTGTTCCAACATCCTGAGCAGCGCGGTTTCCAGTTTGATCAATCAATATGTATGTTAGTGACATACCACGCAACTCCAATGACCTGATGGGCTAGTAAACGGACTTCGAGCCCGGGCAAGTAATCCTGCTTGCTGAAGAGGATATAAGCATTGATACCGCATCGGAGGTCCCACTACGTCACCTTGAAAGCCTGAGCTTCTTCATGGCGTTCTCCACAGTCAAGCCATGACTAACATTATCAATGGCCTTTGTGACGAACTCGGCGAGTCTGGCTCATGACGGTCAAAGGGGGGAAACGCTGAAAGAGACTCGACGCACTTCTCCTCCTGGTCCGGACCTCCGATATCGATCTGTTTCAAAGGGGATTCCCTGTCGTAGTATAAACCGAAATCCCCTCTGCGGGATGCAGGGGCTGAGAAGGGCTGTGACGCTTTCAGCGGTGGCTTTATGTCCATCCCTGGGAAGCTTTCAATTATACGAAATGAGATGAATGCCGAAATAACACACGCTCAAAGACAGCTTGTGCATCCAATGGGACATCCGGTGAGTCACTGGGCAAGCCCGGCGAAGAGGGATACAAAGACTGGGACTGGGGTGTGGGGGGAACTTGAGGCTCCGCGTCCGCTTCCGTGAACAAAGACTGATCGAGCGCTTCGAGTAGACTTGAATGCCCGCCAATCTTACTAGTCGGCATTATGATAAAAGTGCGGTAGACGCGTGAGAGGTGGATAGGTAGTCAAGTAAGAGATGGCCCATTAACAGCTTTGGGACAAATATAGGCAAACAACTCATTAATATCTATCACGCGTTTTGATGCACGCGTCGTAACCTTAGGGGCAATCCGCGTGTCAGCTGCTGCACAAAATGCCATCCCGAGGCACTCATTGTGACTGCCATAACTCAAATGAACCTCTGAGTACGTTCATTTCCCCCTGTATCATTACCCTATCCTCAGACAATATTAGCCTCTTAATGGTGTCCAAATAGGACTTTCGCCCGATTCGACCATCACGACACAAGACACACCCACCATCCTGCTTGGATGTGCTAGTATATTTTCGTCATTGCGTTAGAAAACGCTCCAAGATGTTCCACTTGCCGATAGGAATGGTTATTGTTGGCTAGGAACCCTCTGGTGTTGATACTATTCAATATTAATCCCCCAAGGACCCTCATGGCTAATTTTCACAAGAATAGCAATGGAGCACTTTGTGCCATGGACTACGACTCGAAGCCCAATCAGATTCGCTCCCCTCAATTTCTCCTTCCAGGTAGCAATCATCAGCAGCGATCTTTGTAGCTCCAGGACACACTACTACGGCCACCTCCTGAACCAATACCACCTTGAACACCACACCCTAGTCAGCCGCCTTCTGTTCAGCATATCGCAGTAACTCATATTACGCTTTTTCATCCCCCCCCCTCTCCTCGAGGGCTTCCCAACACCATCGTTATAAATCCTGTTCAACAAATCACCCAGTCTACCCTTGAACCAGGAGAATCATAATGCAATCCTCTGCGACACTCCTCGCTCTCGCTTTCATCTACATTAGCCTATTTTCCTCGGTCGCCGCTTTCAAGGGTGATGGTACGTCCAGTTTCTCCCAGCGACACATGGTAAAGTAGTGATACATCGGTTCTAGCCACCTACTACGACCCTGGCGTACGTCCCATAGAGATTCTACTGAACTCATGATACTAACGCGAGGATAGCTCGGGGCTTGTGGTCATACCAACAAAGCTAGTGACCTCGTTGTCGCCCTCTCCACTGCGAAATACGAGCACGGCAACCATTGTGGCAAGAAAATCGGTATTCACTGTAGGTCTTCCCATTACATCTCATCTAAATGTTAGAGCCGTTCATGTTTTGCGGTAGATGGAGGGAAATATATCCAAGCTACCGTAGTTGACTTGTGTCCCGGCTGCGCCTCCAGCGACATTGACGTCTCTCCGAGCGCATTTTCCCATTTGGCTAATAAGGCCCTCGGTCGTATCAAGGTTGACTGGCAATTCCTCTGAAACTACTCACTTTGTCAATGAAAGTACTCGTTTTTTTTATTTCTTAATTTCCTCATTATCATATCGATCCAGCTTTCGTATGTCTCACGGAAAATTTTATTCGAACTCTCTCTGTGGGTTGTGTCGTCATCATTATCGTCACCATCATCATCATTGTCGTCTTTGTCCAAACATATATTTTTACATACATAGATAAACATGCCACGGATAATAGAGGTACCGGTTTCATTGAGCACGCAGATGTGGATGCGTAAAAAAAATCATACACTTCCAGGTAGAATTCCCTTTAATCTTGTATCCCTGCTGCTAGCACCAATAGTCACACCAATGGTGCCCTTCGGCCTTCTCCAGCCCTGCGCCACCACATCCCAGATACTCAAATCATACCTCGACAAATGCAGCGTCACTTTTTGGCTTTGTCCAGGTTTGATTGCCACACTGTCAAAACCGCGCAACACAGAAGGTGGTTCACCGGACGATTGAGGGAAGTTGATGTACAGTTGAGGGCTCTCGCCGCCAAAGACGCCTCCAGTATTCTTAATGTTGAAGGACACTTCATAGGCAGGAACATGGAGCCTGAGCGAGAGCGTTAGCATCAGGCTTTCATACAAGTCATCTAGGCGGCTTACCAGCCAGCAGTAGAACCTCCTTCCACGTTAGGACTGGGCTCGCCTTGATCCCAATGCTGGGCGGCATTGGCATTACCACCATTCGTCGAAAGCTTCCGAACAGACAATCCCGAGTACTGGAACTTGGTATAACTAAGACCAAAACCGAATTCGAATCGAGGGGTGATGTTTTTCTACGCGTAGACTGGTCAGCCCATTGCACTTGTTAAATGTCGTCGGAACCTACAGCATCAAAATGACGATAATCAATCTCTAAACCCTCGGTGTATGGAATAGAAATAATCTGAGAAATCCCTGCTCCTGTTATAACCTGAGCCGGGTAATCTTCCAAGCGTTTGGCGATGGTATAGGGAAGCCTTCCAGAAGGATTCCAGTCGCCATATAATACGTCAGTCAACGAGTTTCCTGTCTCCGGCCCAGATATCCCAGCCCAGAGAACCTAGTCAATGATAAGTCAATGACCAGATATAAATTGGAAGAAAAACGCACAGCAGTGACGTTGGGATGATCGATCCAAGGCTCTACAATCAAGGGACCAACGCTGTGAGCAATAACAATAGTATTGTTATTTTGAGCCGCAACTGCTTGGACAAGGGCATCTCCACCGTGCCAAGCAGTGAGGTTTTTCCTTTAAATGAACAGCTTCAGTACGTGCGAATGCATAGACATCGCTAGTCGTGCTTACCTATCCCCTGCATTACCGTCAACAGTGATGTATCCCTCCCCAGAGTCAGAGGAAATAAAAACGAGGGCAGCACTCTTTCTTCTTGCTGCGACGCTAGCTCCTAGGAGGTTGAAGTCGTCCAGGAACCAGAAGACGCTTGTGTGATCCTGCCTTGCACGCCTCTGAATTGCGTCGAGTGGCTGGCGCGGCACCCATGGTGAGATAGCAACCGGAGAAGCATAGGACAGAACATACAGTAACAATATATGTCATGTTGGCGGTTCCAGAGCCCCATCCCATCGCAAGTATACCGTCTGAACCACCTTGGTCACTGAATTCATTGGGACCAATATGGCCTGGACCAGCGTCGCTCCCTATAAGGACAATGTTCCTAGGTTTCTTTAGCGGAAGCGCATTTCGTTCGTTCTTCAGTAAAACAACACTCGCTGCCCCGACTTGGCGAACGATTTGATCATGATCGGCCTGGACGTCGATGCGTTCATTCACGGAGTCGTCGTCCGGATTGAAGGCATCAAAATTGGTCGTTGGGAAGCTAGATGAATCCTGACGGAGTAAATACCATCCAGCTAGGATGCGAGTAGCTGAATGACCGAATCAGCGGTGCCCATGATTTCAAATGGAGGAATCGTACCCATATCGTCGACACGCGCCTCCGGGATAGTTCCATTTGATACAAATGCGGTCAGATTTGCCCCGAAATACGAAGTTCCACTACCAAATGTGATGTCTCCAGGCATGGTCATCTGGGATTCCATCAGATAATGAAAGGCACAAGCACAATTTCGCTCGAACTTACATCAAGACCGGTTGCGGCACTCATAGTGGACTCGGTCCTATTTCAAAATGAGTACATGTATTACCAAATTGGATAAATGTGCTCTTACGCTTGCCAGTCGGACATGATATCTGGAAGAAAACTTGTCAGACGAGTAGTCGTCTTTAGACTCTATGAACCCACATCCTCTGAAGCCGATCTGGTGCTTGACGATATCATTCATAACTTTGTCATTCTCACATGCATAAGTTCCATTTATGAGGTCTATGACACCATCAACAGATATTCCGAACAGGACGTGGGAAACTCACTGTAGCTACACATGAGACTCGTTACTCCGGCCATGATACTTCTTAAGAATGGATGTGTATAGATTTCATGTTGGGTTCGATCATCAACATCAGAACTCGACGTGGTCCTCTTGTGCTCCTGTTCGCTTTAGTGGAGTGAGAAGTCATGACTCGACTGCATGCGCTGCAAGTCAGACTCACTTGTTTACCAGGTGTTTCGCGCAAGCCTGAACGCCTCCTTGTTGCATTCCGAGAATCGTCTCATACGCTGCTTCACCAGCTAGGTAAGGATCTGCGCCAAAGCCTTCCCAATTACGACCACCCTCGGCTACGCGTCCCATGTTCATCATAGGCCCAAGGGCAACGTTGACACCTTTGCCAACGTGTTCTTGACCCATACCCAAACCACGGGCACGGATAAGGGCCCGATTAAAGGTGGCAGCCGCATTGATGCCGGCTGGGAATCCCGTAGCGAAGTCTGCGTTTCGAACCCCAAGGGGAGAATCCTTTGAGTGCCATGAGAGTATGTATCAAGCCGACGATATATATATACGGACCTCTAAACATAAACCAGGCCAACCCTTGCCGGCAATCGGTTGAATAGCCGGAATGTTACCCTAGGGATGACACCATCACGCCACGGGAACTGTCACAGTCAAAAAATCAATCTCACCACACATCGGCCATGCATCCATCCAACACCGGTGGCAACGCTGACTTTTTCTTCCAAAGAAAATGCAGCAACCTTGCATCAAACAAAATGAAATGTCAGCACGTTGCTACGGTAGTCGAAAACAATATCATATCCTACCTTTGCCTTTGCCTTTGAATACGCTGCGTTCCATGCCGGCCCAAAGTCGGGCACAACAGATGAACCGACCTACAAGAGATTTTGAGCAAGGATAGGTCACGTCATACCACAATATACTCACTGCCGGCGGTTGATGGGGATCTGTGACTACGATAACACCGGGGACGGGGTTATCTGATGGAACTGGAAAAGGAGTAAAGGTGGTCGGGGCGACAGGGGGCTTGATGATTGGTTCGGTGACAGAGGAACCTGGCGTTGTAGCGGGTTGTTGTGATGTCGCACTTGACACTGTTGACGATAGAACAGAGGTGCTGGACCCCGTTGATGGAAGAGACACAGCTGAGGAAGAAAGCACCACACTCGACGAAGGCAGGTCCGTCAAGGATGTTGACGAAGTTTGCACAGTCGAACCTGGACGAGACGCCGAGGTTTCAGCGGAAGAAAAGACTACGGAAGTAGTACGGGCGGTAGTAGTAGCCTCAGGGACATTGCTCAGGGAGCTGCTAGTAGCAGCAAGGACGACTGGAAGGAGAGATAACCAAAGGGGCCTCATCGTCGCGTTCAGAGGTAGAGAATCTTATCCACACGCCAGTGCTTCTCTTATATGCCGTCTAGTGCCCTTCCAGCTGGCGCCGGAGATGATGAACCACCTTCCTGTTACGTACTATACGGTCTACCTTGACCAGCGCGGCCCCCTGGTCATCTGGTTCGCTCCTGTTCTCAAGCTGCCATGTTCTACTGGAATACTCGTCTTGTGCAATGCTTCTGTTTTCCATCCGTGTGCATTCGTCTTACGCATACTTACTTTGCTTCTACACCTTGTTCGCCTGATCTGGAGAACACCGCCACCTGGCTTGCCCGTTATCACCACTCCACGAGTTCAGTCCATTTATATTGACCTCCCATGTATCCCCCTCAACTCTTCAACTTCAACTACGTAGACGACGACACCTTCTCCCACGATTGGCAATCTCGCTTCGACCGTCACATCAACGCTTCCCTTTATGAAGACCTTCGGACGACTAGTCACTGCCACCATCCTATTGGCGCTCTGAAAGCGCTCAAAATCCTCTAGGACAGCCCATATTCATGGAACTCTTTTACGGTTCTGCGGTCTTAAGCCCGGATTCCATGTGTCACTATCTATAATCAGCGCAGATATAAAATGGAGGGGGCCTCTAGGGATGACTCGATTTCTGTGTCTTCCACATTACAACCGCCTTCCCGCGCTATGCGGGTTCACGGGACGTTGCTGCTCCACCTGTGATACTGAGTACGTTTTCCCACCCCCGGGCTTCTTAAAACCAATTTTAATGATATAGAGAACCTTACTAATACTTGCGATGACATCAATGACGAGAACATGCAGCGTGAACATTTTCACGCTAGCAAACGAGGCAGGGGTACCAATGGAATGAACGAATCCGGAATGTGATGAATGGTAGGGTGGATATTTATTTTTTCCATTCAGTATCGCTCAGGTATGGGCGTCGCTCCTCAAATTTTACTTTACTTTACATTTCCGGATATGGCATCCCGCAGGCCCGAGGACGAGCGCGGACCGTCATTCTACCTACTGCAATGCGCCACTGTCCTCCCAGACCACCGTGCATTGTACCTGCCTTCAGGATAACACCATCGCGATAGTTCAGGATATGCTGAACGCTATCCTTACTTCAAAAGAACCTTCCTTTGACGTATAATAATGCGTGTCTTTGACAGCGGTCATACCTCGGCTTCAGAATTCAGGTTGGATTTCATGGATATGAGAAATATTTCTTCCGACAGCATGAACGCCATGTGTATAGTAAACTCAGGCAAAAGGAAACGCGGATCTCGCGCGCACGACATCAGGGCTCACCGGTTCGCAACCCCAGGGACGATCCCCCGTCCTCAGTTTCCACAGTTTCATTTCGGTTTTCGCTAGCTCGTCCAGATCGACCCAAAATCGTGTGGGAGAGTTATACCCATTACACAGATGGTCCTTAACCGGTACCCTTGTTACGAGAGCCGTGCAATGTGCACGGCATGAATTCCAAGTCTGATCATCTATCAAGGGTGTCGGGAGCGTCACTTTCCTCGCATTTGTTGAGACATTATCTCCAACCCGTCCTAACAGTAGCCGCTGAGCTTTCATTGCGACTGCGGTCGCCATCGTGGATTTCTTGGGATGGTAGACAACCCGTGAAACCGATTAGTAGTCTCAGCTTTCAATGTGGCCAGATTCACCGATGACGACCCTTTCTCCCCATCACCCGCTAGGTAATTTTGAGCGGTTTGTCCCCACGTTTATCGGGAGGCGGGGAACCAGACCTTACCCCCTACCTAAACGCCCTTGTTTTATCTTCCTCATGCAACCATATAATCATAATATAGTCCAATTCACCACCAACGATGTCCATCCATCGAGGCCATTGGTACGTGAGACACTGCGCACGCTCGGATCACGTCGTCGCCAGCTTGAGTTCTGGAATATCGATACTCAGGTACGGCTCCATCGAGTAAGGTGCAGGAGTGTTTCGCAATGGCCTCTTTACCGGATCGTTGGGTGGATCCTGGAGCGTTTTCGTGACAATCATTTATCTGCATGTGTCAACATTTCATTTGCTTTTTCGAGACACGATAGTCATGAATACCTAAATTTCCAGCAGCTCTCCGTCGCATACTCCAAATTATTGCTCCATCGAGGACGTGCCACAATCGCGGCAAGAATCTAACATATTTCAAGTCCCTTGTGCATCGGGATGGGAGCAGGCGCGAGGCGGATTGGCATGTGGACAATGGATGATTGAACAAAGCCCCGCGGGCCACGACGAGAAGGTGTGGGTTGATTCCCAAAATGTCTAGCCGCTCCTGTGAAACGAAGAAGACATGTCTGTGGACAACCCTGAATATTCCGGGCGTTCTCTCCGTGACCTATTTCCCCTTCTGTGTATCTAGCACTGCGGTACAACGTCCCTCACGCTTGCGTTTCCACTCCCCCTTCGATCCATATTTTTCACCCCAAAAATTGCCTTGAGCTTCTTAACAGCTGGATATTTAACGTCCTACATTGTTATTTCCCTCTTTCCTCTTCCTTAAATCACACCATGGCCAAAACACACTCTTACCAACAACGAAACCTAGCACCTCGCCTACAAGCCGTCGCATACCAGTATGGCGGTAAACCTCCCTCCACACCAGTCTTCCAGCCGCGCCAACCTACGACCAGGTTATCAGAGGTATGTCAACGACACCTACCGCTGGAAGCTCTAGATGCTCGGAACCATATTTCAAAGCTGACTCGTTTTTCAGGCTCACCAGGAATCGGCGAGTAGAGCCGCGGGATTCTATATGGACGGTAGCACCTTACCGACCACAGTTAACTCCATCCCGGACATACCGTACAGTTTGTACGGCTACACACAGGTATGTCAGTAGTCCTGACAATATATTTATTTCTCAACCACCTCCCCATGTCAGTCCATCACCAGGCCTCATGGCCGACCCACGCACCCACCCCCCCTTGAGCGGGGGTGGAAGCGACCCAGGGCCCAGGTTCCCCAACCCGGGCTTTCCAATCATTACCTTCCCCTTCCCCAGACTCCCTACCCGACCACAGGCTTTGAAGGCCCATTTAACTCAGCCATGTGGCCGTACAATGTCGCCAGCTCTGTCATATACCAAACAACCCCACCACCCCGCGTGGAGTACCCTCTCTCTCCTTTGGGCACCGTTCCTGAGTTATCGCGCCGCCCGCCCGAATTTACCACCTCACTGGCATACCAGGATGGTCTATGCGATGACAACGCTTTAATTGTCAAGCAACCCGTGCATAACGAGAATTACCCATTCGTGCCACAATTAACGACAGCGAGGAACTATTCTTGTTTTCCTCCCCT
>QFDT01001764.1:0-17866 GCA_003315915.1 Macrolepiota dolichaula
GATTGCAGTCGAGGTAGACGCCATAGAGGGTAGAGCAAGATAGGATTCTGTGCGACGAAGACCCATGGCTGAAGTACGAGGAGCCTTTGTAGGGCGGGGACTGGCTGACAGGGATGTGGATGAGATAGAGAAAGAGGCGGTTCGCTTTCTTTGGAAGGGCTGAGGCAGAAAAAGGTCTGGGACGAGAGGAGTGTGGACGAGGGACATAAGTAGACCGGCAGGATGGGGCGAAAGGACACAAAGGCGGTGTGAGCGGGTTGATATCCTCGCCAGAACAAAAGCGTTACCCGGCTGGGAACAATGTGACGATCTCATCGGGTAATGTCACGCATTCCATTTACAGCGTCCGAGAGTGTGGCGGTGTGCACGGATCGGATATAGTTCGACTCATCCATGGTCCCGTTCCCTAACTGAACTCCATCGGCATCACCGTCCCATGTTCCTATCACTGTCTCGAATCCAACAATCTCATCATCCATCTGACAGATACAACTCTAGCAGTTGCTGGCGCTATAAAGGTTTATAGATACCCGTTGCAACTGAGAGTTTGCAGCACGCGTGTACCTGACACAGCCAAGTCACCCATTTGAGTCAGTCTGGCGGGATTCGACACGCCTCACCTCGTGTTGGCCTTGAGGCGCATCAAATGACCGAGGCGGGACGCAGTGATGCGCGACACACGATATACCCATTAGCTCTCACCGGCCAATCTGCGTACCCCAGGCTCGGGGCGAGGATACTCCGGGCAGTTTACCCGTGGCGACTGCGTCATCCATGTATCAACTTGACCTCAAAACTCTTGCGCCTGTCTTCGGCCTGGACCCGGGAGTGTTTAATGTGTGGCGTGTGGAGCGCACTGATATCATTCGGCATCCGGTTGGGTCAGTGGGGGGGAATTTTCTTGAGGAGCAGTCGATCCTACTGGTGGGCGCTGGCGATCGTGCATGGACAAAAAGCAATTCATTCGTATTCAATATTGAAATGGTAACTCGACCGAGAATTCCAGTCACGAGAGAAAAGGGGAAAGGATCAGCAACAGCACCACAAGAAAGGTCACCAGAGAAGGTAGGCAGAAGAGAGTGCGGCTGCGGAACTCATTGCACCCAGAAGTGCCGTATATTCGAATTTCACACGGCCTTGTTCTGTTGTCCTCTTCTGTTGGGCGCTCTTCACGACTAAATACCTATTGTTCCTTGTCAACCATACGTCTTTGTCTCCGTTCTGCAGACCCTTATGAATATAAACTTATGAATATAAACGAACAACTGATCAACCCATTTCGGTCTATCCAACAAGCGTTCTCCTGAACGGTTATTGGCCTACCCAGGCTCGGTAACATTACCCATTCAAACAACACATGGATCTCCATTTCATACCCCAGATCTAATGTGGGGAATTACAGCGCCGGTCAAGAACATCGATGTTGACCAACCCATAGAAGTAATTTCGATTCATGGGTCAAAGTCACGCAAACGTACTTCGGAGCGGCGATCATAATAAGACCTGGCAATGGACATACAGGGTGGTCATGGTGATGACTTGGACCAAGGGTTGTGGCGCGGGCTTAATGGCCAGCGCGGCAGTGTCTCCAGCTTGACTACGGTCTGACAGTATATTGACCTCGCCAACGTTCGTTCATTTTTCGATTGCCATTCGCTTCACTCAAGGGGCGGTGGAATGGAGAGCTACAATGACTCATACCAAACGACTAGGTCCTTTCTAAACATTCAACAACGTACGAGGGTCCAATCCACCATGACCCTTTTCATATACGGACCCAGTTAATTTGTCTATGAATTCCACATCCTTTGCCGATCCGGCGATGACTGTCTACGCGGCGACGGTGAGACTGCCAACTTCAAGACCCTACTCTCCAAAGGGTCCTACCAATGTATATATCCAGCTGAGTTGTGCCTCCGCTCAGAACCCGTCCGTCAGTGGATGTGTTACACCTCGGCTTCAGGGTTATGCATGACACTGCTGCGCCAAGTCACATTTCGTGATCGGCACAGAATAACGTTGAGTATGAGTTATCTTCAGCTCGAAGCATGGAAGCTCAGGTAAAGTTCCAGACTTCGACTCCCATGGAAATCCGGCATGAACTTGTTTTTAAACTCTCCAAGATGAACATGGTCACCCCAACTGTCCCACGAAGAAATCGGTCAACATCAACTTTGCAATTCCGGTGTGAGACGAGTATGAAGCTTTAAGGTATGGCACCTCGACCCCTCCTTCCCCAGAGAGGCCCCGAGTTATACTGGAACTACATACACGAACATGAACGTAACTTTGCACATGCAGAAGACCTACGTGTACAGCTTATCTTAGGAAGGTCTTCTCACGGTGTGCTCCTTATCTTATCTCAAACCCAGTTTGACAGGTGTTTCCCTGGCACATGCACGCCTACTCACCATGAGTACCCCCCCTTCCACCGAAATTGTTGGTTCTAGCGCATCTTGGACGACTACTAACTCGAGTCTCTCCCCCCTCGTTGCAAGCCACAAGTAAACCATGCACCTTCTTCCACGCGAGGAGGCAAAGATTCTTCTCCACCAGGTGTGTGTTCTTGTGCTTCGTAGCTGGGAGATAAGGATACACCATTTACCACCGTTCTCTGACTGCTGGGAACATTCTTGGATTAGGTTGGGTTTCTTGCACAGAAACGACTTGCGAGAGGGGTCAAGCTGAATCAGACTGAGGCTGTCGCTCTAATCGCTTCCGTACTTCAAGAACGCATTCGTGATGGTCATCATTCCGTTGCGGAACTAATGCAGCATGGCAAGACAATACTTGGTAGAAGACACGTACTTCCCGACGTACCAATCCTCCTACACCAAATTCAGGTTGAAGGTACTTTCCCCGATGGGTATGACTCATTTACTCTGTCTATTCACATAGCGGCTCACCTCATACTCCCATATGCCACAGAGTATTCTTGGTAACCGTCCACGATCCAATATGCACCGAAAACGGTAATATTGAAGCTGCACTCTACGGTTCATTCCTCCCTATACCCTCCCAGGACTTGTTCCCTATCACGCCAGAGTCCGAGTGCACCCAAGAAAACATTGCAGGGGCGGTCATACCCAAACAAGAGGACATCATCCTCAACAAAGGCAGAGAAAGAATACGTCTTCGCGTTACAAACAACGGTGACAGGCCCATCCAAATCGGCTCTCACTACCATTTCATCGAAACCAACGCCGCACTCTCGTTTGACCGAATTAAATCCTACGGCAAGCGCTTGGATATTGCTGCCGGAACTGCTGTTCGATTCGAACCTGGTGACACCAAGACTGTGACTCTTGTGTCTATTGCGGGACACAAATTCATTTCGGGCGGGAATGGTTTGGCGACGGGTTACGTGGATGTGTTGAAGTGTGAGGGTGTTTTGGAGAGGATTTTGAGAAAGGGGTTTGCGCATGTGCCGGAACCTGGTGCTGTGGAGGTTATGGAGGATACGAAGATTGGGAGGGAGACGTATATTTCGATGTATGGACCTACCGTTGGGGATAGAGTGAGGTTGGGTGATACTGCGCTGTGGATTGAGGTTGAGCATGATGAGGTGCGTATTTCTGCTTGCGATGACGAGCTGAAGCTCAAGAATCGTAATTATAGACCGTCTATGGTGACGAAGTCAAGTTTGGTGGAGGTACGAGGGAAATGGTAATTTCGAACCGTGTTATTGATGACAATTATAGGAAAGTCAATTCGAGAAGGAATGGGCCAAGCCACGAATAGGTCTTCTGAAGAAACTCTGGACCTCGTCATTACGAATGCGCTCATTATCGACTGGTCAGGCATTTACAAGGTATGTTCCCAAAATAAGTCAGTCACCAACAAACCCTGACGTCGCCAAGGCCGACATTGGTGTTAAAAATGGTCTCATCTGCGGTATCGGCAAAGCTGGCAATCCCGATGTGATGTCCAACGTTCATCCAGCTCTTGTCATAGGCTCGTCAACGGAAGTAATTGCTGGCGAGAAACTCATTGTCACAGCTGGTGCCATAGACGCACATATTCACTATATTTGTCCACAACAAGTCGAGGAAGCCCTTGCAGTCGGTACGACGACCATGATCGGTGGCGGAACTGGGCCCAGTGCTGGAACGAACGCCACCACGTGCACATCGAGCCCATTCTATATGCAGCATATGCTAGCCGCCACGGATAGCTTGCCGATGAATTTCGCGTTCACTGGCAAGGGTAATGATGCGGGTCCGACCGCGCTTGAGGAGATTGTGTATGCTGGCGCGGCCGGATTGAAATTGCACGAGGATTGGGGAACAACGCCGGCCGCCATTACAAATTGTCTAGATGTGGCTGACAAGTATGACGTGCAGGTGGGCTTTGTCATCCACGTCTCCTGTTTCTGACGGGATTAACGATGGGTTTTTCAGGTTAACATCCACACTGATACCCTCAATGAAAGTGGTTTTGTTGAAAGTAAGCTAGATCGTTGTCCGTCATCTCGACCCAATCTAATGCTTTTGATAGGTACCATTGCTGCCTTTGGCGGCCGAACGATTCACACTTATCACACTGAAGGCGCCGGTGGAGGACACGCTCCCGATATCATCGTCGTCTGTGGTCAAAACAATGTGCTTCCTTCATCCACAAATCCCACTCGCCCGTATGCGAAGAATACACTCGATGAACATCACGATGTAAGTGTCTCACCATTCTTGAAACCCCACCTCTCAAAGTGATATCAAACACTAGATGCTGATGGTCTGCCATCACCTCGATTCATCGATCCCAGAAGATCTCGCTTTCGCAGATTCCCGTATCAGAGCCGAGACTGTCGCGGCCGAAGACGTCTTGCACGATACAGGCGCCATCGCGATGATTAGTTCCGATTCTCAAGCTATGGGGCGTGTAGGAGAGGTTGTCAGTAGGACTTGGCGGACGGCAAGCAAAATGAAGGAGGTCCGAGGACCTCTCGTTAGTCTGGGTGATGGAGATGGTAACGATAATGCTCGCGTCAAGCGTTACATTGCCAAGTACACCGTCAATCCGTGCGTTATTTTTATCTCGATTGATTGCACGCCTTGAACTCAAAATCGTGTCTCTCCATTTTGGGGTCACTCTCAGAGCTATCACGCATGGTATAAGCCACGTTGTCGGTCATATCACCGTTGGCACGCTCGCCGACCTCGTCCTCTGGAAACCCGAGAACTTCGGTTCGAAACCTGAGATGGTGCTCAAGTCCGGCGTCATCGCTTTTGCTCAGATGGGTGATGCGAATGCCTCAATTCCTTCTGTTCAGCCGTTTTACTCTAGACCTATGTGGGGATCGAAACCGGGTTCTGCGGTTCTTAATTCTGTTGCGTTTGTCTCGCAAGCTTCGATCACGTCGGGGAAGATTGCTTCGTATAAGCTCTTGAAGAGGGTGGAGCCTGTACGGGGGTGTAGGAATGTGAGTAAGAAGGATATGAAGTGGAATGATACGACGCCTGTTATGAAGGTTGATCCGGAGAGTTATGAAGTTGTGGCTGATGGGGAGTTGATGGATGTACAGCCTGCAGAGAAGTTGCCTCTGACGAGGGCGTATAATTTGTTTTGATGATGTTCTTGTATTTTTTTTTGGTTGTTCGAGTACTTGTTTATGATGTATGTTCCATTATGGTTGATCAAAAAGTTTGAATAAGCTCTTTGTACTTCGAAAGGAATTGTTAAACCACGTAAACGAACTGAAATATATCCGTTTCATTGTAGTGGGAGTTGAGAACCATCGTTACTTGAAGAGGCATTGGCCACCCTCTGTGGGTTAGCATCGGCCCCGTAGAGCTGATGATGCCACTATCATGGGGCGCCTGGAACTAGAAGGACTTAGTTGAGCTATTCGCGCGATTGAGTGTAAGTTTGGCTTCGGATCTGAGTGACTAAGGCCTGCAATAGTGCGATATCCTCTTTCGGAATTTCGTCTTGTCAATAGTTACCTGCAACACTGCCTCTGCTACGGTCGCTTTCCTTCTGACGTTCTTTACTTATCCCATTTCGCACTAGAAAAACAAGAGCCGGTGTGTAAGGATAGTCCGGAAGCTGGAGGTTGAGCTCCTAAGCGTGGCGCTGAGTTAAACTCGGAAATGATTTTTTTTCTGAGTCATCACTATGGTGCCCCAGTAAAGGAAGTCTCATAGTCAAACATTTCACCAGTCACCTGCTCGAACTATTATATAATGATGGACGCAATGAATAAACGAGCCATGTGGTAGAAAATTGTGGCGCAGAGCGTTTCGCCGCGGATCCAAATTTTATGCTACCGATAGAAAAACTCTGAGTTGATGGGTTTTCGGTCGACCCTCACTCGTGCTTCTTTGAACACCCCTCTGAAGTCCTCTCCCGCTCAGCAAACCCGGTAGGGACGTACGACAGGCAAAACAATGTGTCAAATGCGTCCATCGAGGTTGGCAATGTTTGAAAAATTGGAAGGATTGCCACACAATCAACAATCTGACTTCTCGGTGAGATCAAATGAGCATCTCCGCCGGTTTCTCCTCATGAACCCTGTAGAGATGTATCCGCCGGCTAGTCAAATATTATTTTGATATTCAGGGGCTGTGGGGGGAGCAGCCAGAACAACCACAACAAGTATGGAATGAGGTTGGTTGAAGTTTTCAATCGCATACTGTCCCAACGATCGAATATTGAATCCTCTCAATACTCTGGGTAGCTTTGCAAAAATTACCCGGTAGTGGAACACAGCGAAGCTGCGAAACCGTATATCCTCAAATACATGCGAATAGTGTTTACAAGCGTACGAAACGACCATATACAAAAATCAAGGA
Source organism: Macrolepiota dolichaula (assembly GCA_003315915.1). Taxonomy (NCBI): domain Eukaryota; kingdom Fungi; phylum Basidiomycota; class Agaricomycetes; order Agaricales; family Agaricaceae; genus Macrolepiota; species Macrolepiota dolichaula. The sequence continues at coordinate 6,792 of QFDT01001764.1, forward strand.
AACAAAAGGCCAAGTGTGTCGTGAGCATATACAGCGTGCGATTGAGTTCTGCCCAGTCAGCTGATCTTTGACAGAATCCTACCCCTAACCATTATAACGTGAAAAAGCCAAAAGACGAGCTTGACCTCTATGAGTCCGGCGCTAAAGTATCGACGGAGTGTGTCTTTTTTGATGATGATCATGCAAGTGAAAACGTCCCACGATCGAGTTCAACACTAGACAGTGGAAAAGGGTCGGTTTTCACTATAGTGACATACGCTCAACGTCTTTCTCAACATTCCGCGGGCGGTGATAGCCTTTCTTCCAGAAGACAATTTTGCTCACCCCAGTCGATCACAACCACCACATCCCCTACTACCTCTCCTGCTGATGTGATAGTCCGGACCGCTTCGAATCCGCTCAGGAATGTTACTCGAGTCGCAAAACCTCTATACAATGAGAACGATGATTGTACCAGAGAAGTCAGCACGTTTTTGAGGATCGTATGTATTCCTCCCCTGGATCAACACCTTCCCCTGTTCATTGCGGCTGGAATCCACGACCGCCAGCGATTGAAAGCCTTGGCCGCTCTCTGCGGACCTGTGGATATGGGGCTCGCGGCGTTGTCGACATGTCTAGGTCCAAGCCTCACTCGCCTAGAGCTGATGATACTTCAAAAATATCTACTCTCATGGGACGCCAAGAACTAGAAATAGAAAATAATCGTGTCTTCGATTCTGTAGTATTCAATTCGACCTCGCATACTGAAGTAGTATCGTTTTGAATTTATTTGAAATATCTTCTTGCCGTATTGCATCCCAATTGCCCTTCTTCCCCCGCACCCTCGCACCGTCTCTTCGCCAAAGAGTAGTAAACGTGACCCTGTTAATTCGGCAAGTCGTCATTGTCCCCTCGATTCCGGATGATCCGTCGCAAAAATGGTGATCCCTCAGTCAGCGCAATGACCAATTCCTCGTCTGTGTACCCCCACCCGCGCCAATACTCGTCTCCACGCAGGTGCGTCAACTTCAATTCCTCTAGCGTCCACCCTCTACAGTCCAGATTACGAAAAGCGTTGCAGTATGCGTATCGTTCTCTCTTGCTGAGCTGTATGTACCGTGAGTCGCAATTTGATGATTACAAGACATTATAACTCACCTGAGAGGGGTCCTGGCTTCCGAATAGGTCGTAGGAGAGGTTGAGGGTTTTTAATTTAGGAAGTGTTTTAGCAAGTAATTCCATGATTCCCACGGAGAACAAGTTGACGGTGATCTCCAGATATTCTAGACAACTACCACAATCATGGAGTTGATTCAGGAGGGGGAGTAAATCATCGTATGTGACTCTTGCGTTTTCTCCGTACAAAGTAAGCCTCTTTATGCCTGGGGAAAATGTCTGGATATAGCGCGTTAACTTTGGCAAAAGGATACTGGAGGGCAATTCCAACGCAAGTTCTTCAAGCTTTGATAAAGAAAGGGCAAATAAAGGAACAAACAGGAGGTGAAGTGTCGCGTTTGTTGGGGGTAAACCCCGCAGAGAGATGAGATCGAGTGGCTCGCCGATGGTTAGGCATTTGATATTCGTATTGTCTTGAATAAAGGAGACTAGGTGAGTCCCAGGCTTCAAAGTATCGTAGCCGTATTTGGCTCGCACTTCTAAGGATTCCAGTAGTGGGAATTTATCCAGTTTCAGGAACATGTGGGAGAGGTTGAATCCAACAGACTTGAAGACGAATGAACGTATAGTTCCTGCTGTAAAGTTGAGAATTTCTGCTAGAGCACGGCAGGTTTGACGGGCTTCGGGCTCGTTATATTTATGCCTCCCAGTAGTTATGTTCATAGTAAAGCGTGAGAGATTGGGTAATGTTTGAAAGAAAGCATGGCAGACGGAGGTAACAGAGTAAGCAAGAGTGGCGAGACACTAGGCCAAGATGCAGGTGAAACCGTTGAGTTATCTGTGAGGGATAGAGACCGGAGGTTTGGTAGTACCATCTTGACATCCAGAAACGCTGCCAAGACTGGCCATAACATCTCCTTTCCGGTCATCCCGCGCACATGAAAATGTTGCATGTAAGAGTCCTCGGTGGTATCCATCGCGTCTATCCCAATGGATGCAAGTGGGAGAAAGGGAATTGCAGTCATTTCGATCGTCACGGTATGCAATCGCGGGCCAAACCCCTCCATCAACTTGAGCAAAAACATCGAAAATAAGTCTGGGATGTACTGGTCATGTAGGGCAACAGTTAATTCCTGAAGATTTGGGCAGGCGGCGAGGGCGTCTAGGGACATCGTCAAAAAAGCGCCGATTTCTAGGTTGCGAATCCTATGGTTGTCCCAATCCTTGGCGTCTTCGGTGTCCACTATAGGCAAAAAGGCAGGGTTTATATATAGCTTGCGCACCCTGACAGCAATACTCGGATGCCTGGGCGGGGTTATTGGTGTCAGTCTCTGGCCCCACACCTACATACAACCATACCTCATCTGCTCTATGGTTTTCAGTCCGGTTCTGACATAACTGATTATTTTGACTTCTTCGTATATTTCATTCATCCCTTCTTCGAATAAGAAACGAGCGACCCCAATCAATTTTCGTATGGAACCCGGGGGAAGATATGACAAAATCTCGGTCCAAAGCTCGGACGGTAAGTCGGGAATGCTGGAGTTACGGGTCGCTTTTCTCTCTATGGTGTTATCCATGTTTTTTGTCGATGGTAGAGGCATATCTGCGTAAAGTTGTCTGAGAGTCGTAAAATTTGGGGCGGGGTAGTGTACGACTTTTGGGCTTTGGGCTTGGGGGATTATTGTCGAGCAACACAAGGATGCAGGCTGCGCCCGTGTTTCGCGCGTGATACCGAATCATATTTTGAAACTGATTGATGACAAAAGTTACGATGTTTTCGTCGAAGTTCAAATTCTGTTGATATCACTGCCAGGTCGGCGGGACAACATACACAAACACCCATAATTGATGCAAAGTTCACCTAGGGATTTTGTTTCGCTTGTGATATCGCACGACCATCGAACTCGCGATGACAGTACCCAAAGGGCTATGATCATGCATGTGCTATCTAGGTGTGTGATGGAGTTATGAGTGGCTGAGGGTGTGATGGACCTCACTAATCTTCGCAGGGGTGCATCAGAAGAAGAAGAAAAGAAAAGAATTGTAAACAATGACCGCTTCGGATGGGAAAACCAACTGTGGACGCACACACACCTTCTAATCTATTGATCTATATGTTTTCACAAGTAGATGATGACCTGTGGTATGTTTTCCGGCAGGGCGAGTGGAGCTCTGACCCTTTTCCCCCGCGGTGAGAAGGAACAACACAAGTAAGTATTGTGAATTTCGTTTGAACAACGTCTGAACAACAACAATTCACCGGACGAGTCAGGGACGATACTATGTATCTCCTGCGAAAACACACGCCAATCATAGCTCTCTCCCCCTACGCCCTGTTCCGTGGGTTTATTTACGTGAGATGGCCACTTGCTGTAGGTGAGAACAAAGGATATGAAAGGTACATAAGTACCACATGTGCCACATATTTGGCCGGTAGGCTGGCACCCGAAATCATCTCTCGACCTTGAGAATCTATCGAAAGCGACCAGGTGAATCTTCTCGCTTCGATTGAAAGGAATGTGGTTTTGTGCCCCTACTATGCAAGAGGTACGATTTCTCCATTAGCTAGTTCCAGTTTTTTGAACAAAAATTACTAAGGAACCTTGACGGTCATCAAACAGTGATTCCAGTGCGGTAGTTTGGTAAGCTGAGCAGTCCGAGAAGTCTCAGCCCAGGCACCCGTGTTATGCTCTCCTCGGTCAGAAGCACTGACCGTACATCCTAAAGCAGGAAGCATCGTGTGTATGGCACTCACCCTCTTTATTACTTCATCACATCCCACAACCATTTAACGAATCTCTAGATTTCAAGCGGGCCACCTTTTTGTCAGACGTCCACGCGCGAACAACCGTCTAGTCCTTTTCGTTGTATGAGCCAGGCCTCCTTCCACTTCCCTCCAATGATCTGCACCGACTATCCTGAGTACTTCAGATCCTCGCCGATGCCACCTTCTTTCTGTCTGTGTTTTTGGCGTCTGTTTTGTTTTATAGGGAATTCAACCCGAATACTCGATATTGATTATGTCTACCTTAAACCGGGCACTTGTCCTCTGGGAGTTTTGATTTCGCACTGTATGAGATATGATGATGATCGGGACAAATACCATTACCCCTGAGCACGCGCTCCTACCACCACGGTCCTCCGTACTTTTTTTATTCTAATCAAACTCTGAATGAATGATATCGTGCCTGAAGATGTCATACTGCATTAGTATGATGGGGTTATGATCATACTTTGAAATGAATTAACTTCATGTTTTCCGTTCCGCCTTACTTGACGTTCTGTCTGGGACAGAAACTCTTCAATTCACCGAAAATCTGAGACTGCACTGAATGGGTCAGGTCGAGTGACTAATCGGCCAAAGTGACAACGTTGATGGAATGGTTCCTTTTGGCCTTCCACTTTCCTATCCAGGATGCGAATTGATGGTAAAACACCTTCCTTCCCTTGCCGCTATCAACTGAGATGAATTCTTTTCAATAAAGGATGTTTTTCCTTTACCAGCGTGATCATTTACCTTATCTCCAGAAAAACCGAGGTGGGCGCCTCTTGAGGTGACGTCGCTCTAGAATTTCTGGGGTTTGAGCACATGCGTCGTGGATAACCAAAGTCCGTTCGATCCTTATCTGGTCACAACAGAGTAGCTTTGTCGCTGCATATGCAATGTCAATAATCTACCTTAGTAACATTCATTTTAATGCTCCAGGAGCATAGAAACACATATGCCAGACCACGGTTCGAGTCACGGTCGTCCATGGCTCTCTTCACGCTTGCTGCCTTACTGAAACACCCTACACCACGTTGACCGCGGCCGTTCTCATACCCTAATTTATCCTCACCCTTGTTTGTACCCTCCCTCATGCTCTCGTTCGTCCTTGGCTTTTTTTTCGCACTTCTTTGCTCTCCCCTGCACCCCATGTCCTCCACAAATTTACATTTGCCACCTACAGATTCCCCCGCTCATGGATTGGCATGTGAATCGAAGAATTATTTTAACGAGTGACCGGAGTGACTTTTTTCTCGAATATGGGTACAACTAACGCCGTTCCAATAGGGGAAATGATGCCCGAACGCTCACTTCAGTATAAAAGACCTCTTTTTATTCGAATGGGAGATCAGAGCAAGGTTAAGCTCGAATTGCAAACACCTCTGTTACTTGATATACTCTCAAGAACCATGCCATCTTGGAAGCTGATCTGTCTGACTGTTCTGCTCAACGCGGCCGCTGTATTCGCTCAAACCGATAACACGAGTAAGTCCCTGCAGAGGGCTCCCACAGTTAATTAGTAGCTCATTCCAAGATCAAGCCGACTCTACTACCCCCATCGGTAGCTCTAGTACTGCCCCTGTCGACGTCCCTTCTTCCTCCTCCGTTGCGACTGGCCCTACGGGTTCTAGCATTCCAAGTTCTAGTATCCCGAGTTCTAGCATTCCGAGCTCTAGCATTCCGAGTTCTAACACCCCGAGTTCTGGCATTCCGACTTCTAACGCCCCGAGTTCTGGCATTCCGACTTCCATCGCCATTACTACCTCCCCAAGACCGACAGACTTTCCAAATCCGTCCTTCAGAATCCACCCCGGCAAAAATAGCAAGAAATGCGTGGATGTGAGAGGCGCTGTCTTTGCAAACGGAACGCCCGTACAGATGTATGTCTGAACATAGATACTCTGACATGATACTCCGCGCTAAAAATATCATCACAGCTTTGACTGCAATGGGACACCTGCACAAGATTGGATCATTGGGCCAGATGAGACTAAAGTCCAACTCGCCAACACGAACTTCTGCTTAGATGCCGGTTCAAGTATGTGGTACTCGTCTATTGGATGGGTATCCTGTTTCTCAAGCATTCTCCCCAAGCTCCCGCTAACAGTGTCAAAATGAAAATCTGGGAATGCTTCGATAACTTGCCCGCTCAAGATTGGTTCTACACTGATGACAAGAGGATTGCTCTGACCGGCAAGGGTATGTGTCTGGGTAAAATATGTTGAACAGAGAAGCCTGACGCGTGATTCAAGGTTTATGTTTCGACCTCACCAACGGCGTTTCGGCCAACAGTAACCGAATTCAGACTTGGCACTGCACGGACTTCAATAACAACCAGGTCTGGAAGATTGACTAAAGGAGTCGAAAGATCTTCAGGACATTAGTATACGTTTGTGGTAGGGGTAGGAAATTTTTGTTGAAACCAAATCTGATGGCATGTTAAAAAAAAAAGCAACGCCAAGGGTTGGATGTTATGATATGAAGGTAAAGATGGATGTATTTTACCCTGTGTAAAATATTAGGATTTGGAAGATGTCGGCTCACGCAACAGCTTGGACAGTGGTGGATCTGGCGCAAGATTATCAACAAGGGTCAAGGTGTGTAAGGAACATCTCATTCCAATTACCTTAATGCAGCTATAGCTCATTATTCTTCACCATTATTGTAGATTACATGTTGATTCTACGTGGTTTCAACCACTCAGAGGGAAGAGGGTAAGACAGGTGGTTGGTGGGACCGAAACTGGTTTACGTAATCGGTGCCTGAGGCATAGTTTGTGATTGTTTGCGGCGTTGAACGGATGGCAAGATCGCAAGCATTTCTCCCGGGGGAATGTTTGAGGGAGTAAGAAAGGTTTTACAGCAGCACCCGCTAAATCCGCAGGGGACCCATGATGCATCACCGAAAAAATCATCATTTGCTTCGGATGGGAATCCAACTTTAGAGACGCACGCAGCCACTCGATCCGCCCCTGCAAGAAGTATTCTCATGTTATTTCCGGTCACAGGTGGGTTCTCTTGGTAAGCTGACTCTAGGTCCTCTGGAGTGTTCGAGTCGTAGTTCCGGGGTAATAGGGGGGAGTATGTTTGGTGGTGATTCGAACACGGGGCCAATGAGATTTTCAAATATACTTGACACAAGGCAAGGAAGGTATTGTGTATCCTGCGACGTCAATCCATCAACCTTATTCCCCTCCTACCACCGTAATCTCATTACCTCTCCCCGCCCATACGCGCCTTACTCCATGGGCCTCTTTGCATCATGTGAGATAGGCATTTTCTCATGTTCTCAAGGCTGTGGGTGAGGTCAGGGAACAATTGAAGTAACTGCCGAACACAGAGCTTGTTTCGAGGAGCAACAAGATTGATTTTGGTATTGAAAACCCGAGTAAGTAAGACATTGTGCCATGGCTGGATGGCAATGTGGGGTTGTGCACGTTGAGAATACTGCTATAGAGAGTCCACGACTTTCCCCCCAGCCAATTCTAGCCTTCGAGCAAAATTTGTTGAACCTTAATCGTTACCAAACAATGGTTCCTGAGCCGTATTCTGACATCTGTTCGAGCCCCGGTGCATGCGTCATACACCTTGCTCAGTCAGAGGCACAAGTCACGCGCCCCTCGGTGCGAAGCATTCGACCTTCTTCTATCACTTTCATCACCTCCCACGAGCTCTTCTACTGTTTTACCCAGGCTATGTTTTGGTCAGGTGCGTCGGTGCATGTGCATGAATAGTCGTCTCGTTCCATACATTTTTGACTATACGATCCAGGCCTCCTTCCAACCCGTCCCCTGCCCCAAAGAGTGGGCACGCGATCCCAGCCATCTTGGATACTGCAAGTCCCCGCCAATACACTCAAATTTATGTTTTAGCATTCTAGAGACCCAGCTCTCGAGTGATTGTGTTAACTCCGACTTGGGCGGCTGTCTACTTCCACCTCGGGGGTTTTGATTTTGCATCCAATAAGAAATGGTAATGATCAATGCAAGCAATGCCCTGAGCATGCGCTCATGCTACTAGGTCCTTCGTGGTTCTTTAATTCGATCAAACTGCATGTGAGAGAAAACCGCCACGACCCGAACGGGAGGTTCTATGCCTGTTACCATTCTGATATTTTCCATTCCACTCTATTCGGCAATATGTTCAAGACAGAATGTCTGTATCTTACTGAACTCCCTAACCCCGCAGCGCGTAAGTCGGGCCGGGGGCCACCCAAGTTGCCAACGTTGATGAGATAGTTCCTTTTGGATTCCCACTTCCCTAACTAGGACGCGTACCGGCAGTAAACCATTTTCTTCCATTCCTTCCGGCTTCGTTTCTCGCTATTCATTTCAGTGGATAAACTGTTTCGATAAAATGTATTTTTGCTTGACCACCTTGATCGCCTGTCCACCATACTTCTGGAGAGACTGAGGTGAGCTTCTCTCGATGCGACGTTGTGCTGAAGTTTTCGGAGTCTGAAGGCATGTGTAGGTGATCAACATTAAAAATCCCTCTTCCTCTCCACATACACCGCTGAGTAAAATTCGCGCCAATACCTTTCTGCTATACCGATGGTTGGCTTGAACGATACTCACCTCTCTAGTTCACTAGGACAAATAAACAACACATATCCCACCCAACACCTGATCTCGACTCATTCAGTTTCTCGTTACGTACACAATCGCCCTCATATTCCAGTTTATTTACATCTCCAAATATCCACACCCTCGTGCTCTCATTTATCCTCGGCCTTTTTTTCACACTTCCTTGAACTCGCCTAGGCCTCATGTAATGCCAAAAAAAAAAGGCATGTTGCGGCCAACAGGATCCCCCGTACATGAACTGACATGTGAATCGAAGGATTATTTTAACAAACTGTCCGAAAGCCCCGCGTGATGGGAGGTGGCTTGAACACGGCCATGAAGGCCGTTCTAGCTCGGCAAATGATCATGATCAATGATCCCCGAATACTCACATGGGTATAAAATATCTCATATTATTCGAGTTGTAGATCAGGACAAGGTCAAACCCCAATTTCGAGCACACCTGTTAACTTGACATACTCTCAACAACCATGCCGTCTTGGAAGCTGATCTCTCTGGCCGTTCTCCTCAACGCGAGCGCTGTATTCGCCCAATCAAAGAGCACGAGTAAGCCTGTATAGTATCCCAACAGTTATTTCAGTAGCTCATTCCGAGGTCAAGGCGCTCCTCCGGTTGTCAGCACTATCACATTGCCCAATCCGTCTTTCAGGATTCACCCCAACGGCAACCTCCAGAAATGCTTGGATGTAAGAGGTGCCGCCATTACTAACGGTACTGCCGTGCAGATGTACGTTGAATACGCATATACTGGTATATCATACTCTGAGTTCGATATATGATTGTAGTTTTGATTGCAACGGCTCGGCTGCACAAAACTGGATTCTCCAAGCGGGCGAGACTAAAGTCCAACTCGCCAACACAAACTTCTGCTTGGATGCTGGTTCAAGTACGTGGTACTCGTCTATTACATGGATGAGGGTTATTTCTCACATACTCTCTCAAAGCTCCCGCCAATGGCGTCGGAATGAAGATTTGGAAATGTTTCGATAATTTGCCTGCCCAGGATTGGTTCTACACCGATGACGAGAGGGTTGCTCTGACCAACCAGGGTATGTATTCGAGGAAAAGATGTTGAGCAGAGAAGCCTGACGCGTGGTTCTAGGCTTCTGTCTCGATCTCACCAATGGGGATTTGACCAACAGTAACCAAATCCAGACATTCCACTGCACAAGTGGAAATACCAACCAGATCTGGACCCTCAATTAAGGGAGTCAAAGGGTATTCAGGTTATCAGGATCTATCCGTAGTAATAGTAGGATTTTTTGTTGTTATTGATTATGATGGGACGATTCGAAGGACTTTTGTAACCTCAACGAGACGTTCAGTTAGCGACCATTCACGTAGTATTCCAGAGGTCTTTATATGAATGATAACATACTTGCGAATTGCTACAAACGTGATATCTTGGAAGAGGATAGAGAGCAAATATTTCGTCAGATTGTGCAAGATATCTTGTCCAAGCATTTCATTTAGGGAATCTTTGCGTGCGGGGCAAACATCGGTGTAATGACAAAGTACAGACACAATCCATGCAGACCGTGGTAGCGAGTGACCACCGATTGGTGTAGCTGCAGAGCTAGAAAGTGAACATTGTTGACAGTCGCGAATTCGTAAGGATGGGTCGGATTTGGCATTCATGGATCACGCCTAGGCACCGAAAAACACGATGTTAGGATGTGATGGACTCGGGTGACTGAATGTTAGTAAGCGGCCTAGTAACGTAGGGGTATGAATCCCGTATGCGAACGCAGACACGACTCGAATGCCTGGCTAAACAAAAACTCTGTGGGTTTGTTTGTTTGTTCCCAGCTTCTCGGTCCGCAGCTTCCGTGTCTCCAGGATCTTTTTGGTTTGTCTGATATTGACTGGACCCCGTCATGTAATACTTCACCGAACGAGGAAACCGCGTCCCTTCAAATCACCGTGTTGACCACTTGACTGCGTGTTTCGCCACTTATGAAACCCAACGGGTCACCCACGATTATTCTTGACACCCGCAAGCCACGGACCACCACAATCTGTTTCGGTATTTCATGGCTACTCCTCGGCACACCCGCCAGTTTGGAGCAAACGGGAGAGGGCACGAAAAGGCCGAGGCGCTTCGGGGACAGTAAATGCTCCTCGAGAAGCACGATACTCCAGGTTCTTCCGCCGAGCGTTGAACATTCATCTTTCGACAATAGTTTTGCGAGATCTTCCTTCCTGTTCAACCTCTTTGTCCTCAATCAGCCATCTGCTCCAGCTTCTTCACAACAATCATTCCCTTGAGACCATTCCCAGAAAGGTTGGTTCGAATTGCCCACGGCTACCAAATTATTTCCCATGTCTATTATTAAGGACGTTACCTCCCGGAACATTGTTCTCTTCGACCAGGATGTGGCCGTTTAACCAGCAGAGACGTATCTCTGAAGAGGATCTTAACGACTTACACAAAAAAGTTGTGATTGTGACTGGTGGATAGTGAGCACCTGGTTTTACACCGGGTTAGTTAAACTTCTCACATTGCGGTACACAGCTCGGGAATTGGGTATTCGACCACGCAATTTCTTGTTCGAAAGGGTGCCAAGGTGAGCTTGCCTTTACTTTTGCACCTGAGACACTCATACCATGTTGTCAGGTTTACCT
>QFDT01001771.1:0-13401 GCA_003315915.1 Macrolepiota dolichaula
GGAAGGATGAAACGGAGGAGAATATATCAGATGCCGTCCCAGAGCGAAAGGTAATGTTTGGTTGAGATGAAGGTGTGATAGAACCAGAAGATGAGAGGGTTGGGGCAGAGGCAGAGGAAGGCAGTGAGGAGACAACGGACTTGTAGGAGGGAATAGTGTGTAGGGCATTGTTCAATGACACGTTGTGCTGTGCTGAGCGGATACTATCAACTGACAATTCGATGCCGGAGATTGTTTCGAAGTAGGGCGAGAGCGTGATCGCAAATAGGCCAGAGCCACAATACGTGTCAACCAAGTGTGTCAGCTTCGTTCTAGGGCTGTCCGAATCAGAGTGTGATTCAAGGGGAAATATTGCGTCCTTAACGTATTCTGTAAGTGGTACGAGAACAGAATTGTTGTTCTGGAAGAATGACGACGCGGGGTACTCGAAAATGAAACCGCCAACACTTTCACGAATTGATGCAGTATGAGATGTTATACAAACATGCTTGGTCAATGCTTCTGACAGTTGGCTGTCGACGTCGGTGGAATCAGAAGTTGACTTGGCTGGAGATTGCGGTGGGAGAGGGATGGAAGGATCAAGGGAGTCTCTGAGAATGAGAGACACACCCCTTTTGTAGGTATAAGCGTTCCTATGTGGTCATCATCGGTCAAATTGAAGGGTCCCAGAGGTCAGGCGAATGCGCGTACTTGACAACTTTCGCCCGTTCAGTCACAAGAGCTTGGTTGATCACAGGAGTCGCGATTGGGCATTCTTCAATATCCAACACCTTGCGTGTACCAACGATGTTGAAACCAATCTTCAACCAATCAGGTTGTTCTGTCACTTCGTCCTTGTCCGTTTTGTCGTTTTGCTTCTTCTTGAGTAAAGACTTCGGCGCAGCTTCAAAATGCGGTGTTATTTTTGTCCGATAGCCGTACTGAAGCGGGGAACCAATTGTTGGAAGAACGGTAGGCACGGTGGTATCTGTGAGACCTGGCCATATCACTGAGATGAACGACGTGTGTATTTCGTATGATTTGGCGCACCAGAGAAGTTCCGGTATGCTTTGATGATGACGTCGCGTTTGAAGGCGAGTTGGGTTTCGTATGACAACATCTATACCCATATTAACACCAGTTGATCGCTTATTAGTATAATTAGTGGTTGTACCTGATATTGACATCCCCCGCATTTGCCAAAATATTGACACCGGATGCGTGAATCGTCCCGCATTTCTAGATTGGGGGTGACAACCTCGATGAGATCTGCCACAGAGTGCATTCGCGCATTTCGGTAGACCTTTGCACGGACGACTTCACCAGGGAGAGAGAAAGGCACTATGATGGCCCATGGTATTTTTTGCTGTTCCTCATTTGTTGGGACCGCAACGGCGTCACCTGCACACTCAACACATGTTCAGTTTTCAGAAATTCGAAAAACCAGAATATCAGAACCTACCACCTGGACTCAGACTTTTCACCAACACCTCAACTTCTTGTTGAAACGCGAACGGCGAATCATATTCTATACCCCCTTCGATAGCCTTCTCTACCACATCCGCGCCCAGTACAAACTTGATTTCATGCCAAAGCACATCATCCGATGAACAAGGCTCAGGAAGGTCGGCTTTCTTGTGCCTAGTTTTGCGTTTAGACTTTTTAGGTTCTTGTTTCGTTTTCACATTTCTTGTAGTAGCCGCTGGCCCAGTCGAAGCCATATCGATATCTAGACGCGCTTTCTTCCCGGCTGGAACCTCGACCGCCGAATCTGGGACTGTCCGCACTTGGCCAGCAAGAGCCTTGTCCGACATGATATGCAACTGTCCAATAGGAAACTTCTGGTATCTGGAACGTTGTCCTAGGAGCAGATGACGGTAAGAAGGAAAGACGCGACGGGGAAAGAGCATCATGTGGAAAGTCCAGAAAAACAAAAATGTCATTTGATTTGATTTGGGTCAAAAAAGGAAACTTCCGATCAACGGCTTACTTGGCTTTCTTCCGCACACCATGGTCTCTGCGTCGTCCCTGCCGTTCGTTGTCTTTGGCTATGGCTCTCTGATATTCAAGGTTAGTATCATGATACTGTGATGGACCAGAACTATGAACTGACGTGCCGAGTTAGCCACCCCCTCGTGTAATCGGACAAGGCTGGTTCGATTGATTGTGGACTAGATTCTCCACCTGACCAGGATCCAAACGTCTAGTTCCCGGTTTCTTGAAGGGATACGTACGCAGGTTTGCCCAATCATCCCATGACCATAGAGGAACACCAGAGGTAATGTCAATCCGTACACGATGGGCGTCCGGCCCCTGATGATCCTCTCAAGAACCCAGGAAGAGTTGTGACCCTGGTCCACAAGGAGGATTGGGACAAGTTCTCTGAGCAGGTGTGAAAAATATCATGAGATGCCCAGCGAAGTGGTACTGAAATCATCCAGGACGCATTCCCGCATGAAGATGTAGTATGGGGCAAGTATAATTCCCATGCACCATTAAATGCTCAGCGCTCATCCCACACCAATATCCCGTAGGAATTGCATATACTATCGACCCAGCATACGAAGCCGAGGTCAGAGACTATCTAGGTTCGGTGACACTTGTTGACTAGCGCTTCAGTGTTTCTTGTACTCAGCTAGACCCCGATATTAGATTACCGTGAAAAGGTGGACAATCTATCTCCTCCGTTGGCTGCTACTGATCGCCACCAAAGGACGGCTATACCATGGAAACACTGGATATACACGGAGTTGTAGACGATGAAGAACGCGTTATTATTCATAATGTATGCCCCGACTATCTCGCCCCATTGCTAGCCGTCGACTTACAATTTATCAGGCTTATGTACGATCCTCTTAGGATCGCGCGGGTCTTAGCTGATTTTCCTGATGAACATAGTGCTATGTTGGGCGAAACGACAACCCATCCTTTAGTATGTGACAACTTTCGGTCACAATGCAATACTCATTTGCTATTTCAGTTGGCTCTGAGCCACTCGATAAGCTAGCAGATCGAATATGGCGCACAATTGGACCATCTGGCCCTAACAAGGTCTCTCACATCCTTATCATCTCATAAACTAGTACTAAGACGATATCTACAGGAATACCTATTCAAACTAGCCGATGCTGTCCGGGAACTCTCACCAGATTCTTACGATTCACATCTCTTCGCGCTAGAGGTCTGTATCCAATTATGCCCTCCATTCCAATTTTAAACATCTCGTCCTAGGAGTTGGTCAAGGCGCTAGATGCCAGCAAACCATAGGCCCAGGGAGACATATACACAACGCCCATATCACAAACTCCATAGAAATAATTGTTGATAAAGAGTGGAAAGATCCCCCCCCTCGTGTATCGAAGAATGAACAACACAGCCTTCGCAGGGTCGAGTGCAAGACGACAGTCACAGCTATGGATGTGCCACGGTGCCCGAAACCCCCAATAGGGTGATTCATTCGGCCAGATACCAGGTTCATCTCACGCAGCCACTTATCGCTGTTAAGTTCTCTATGGAAGGTGACCTGTGCTCGAGGAGGACCGACATCGTAACCTTTGAAACACACCCTGAAATCTTATCTTAGCCCGTATGCAGTGCGTTCCGCTACCCACGGCACACTCTGGTTGCCGAATATTAAGGACCCTCAATATTCAGAACGTTCAACACTTAACGCCCTAAGTTTGTCCCAGCCATTGATTATCACGCGATAAGTCACATGCCGATTGCGTCATCGGTCCTAGGGTAATTGCGATTAGCGAGCTCTTTCCCAAGGTCAACCACAATGCGGGCCTACTACTTTGACAATCTCCCCGGCGACCAGCGCCTTCCACACGACTACAGCCCGTCTCGACCAGTTTCCGACGAGACCTTGAGCTCTATCAATGTCAAACACTGGCAGATTCCCGTTGATGGGTATGAACCCAAGATAGATGCCCTCGCAAAGGAAAGGGACTACAAGAACAGGGACACGATTAATGTCTCCAAGGCTGGTTTGGGTGACGTATGTACCCCTATTCTTGCGAATAACTCTCCCACAATTCATTTGTAACCCGTAGATTTACGAAGAGAAGATCAAAACCTTCTTCGAGGAGTGCGTGATATGAGTCTGTAGAAATCGGCTGTTGATCAAAGCCTTTGATCTCAGGCATATGCATGAGGATGAAGAGATTCGTTACATTCTCGAAGGAGGTGGTTTCTTCGATGTTCGAGGTAGGTTCTGCCTGATACTCTCACGAAACATAACCAAAAGTTCCTCTGTAGAAACTCCCTCGGACGCTTGGATTCGCCTCGCTGTCGAACCTGGCGATTTACTTGTTATTCCCGCTGGCATCTACCACCGCTTCACACTCAATGAAAACAATTATGTCAAGACTTTGCGCCTTTTCCAGGTACGTGAAACTGCCCCCAATCTTATCTCGGCTATTTATAGTCTTTGTACAAGGACGAACCGAAGTGGATCCCTCATAACCGCAGCGAGACGACTGATGCCAATCCATATCGCATCAGCTATCTTCAGGCTATCGGCGTCGGTGCCTGAGCGACCGTTTAAATGTCAAATGACCCTACCTGCCTGGATGCTTGTCAGAATTCAGGGAGATGTGTACCATAATCGGAAACACCATCAAATATATCTTGTATGTGATACCAATGTCTTTAAGAGAGGCCTTCACTCTTTTCCCGATTGAACAATGAGATCGCTACAATTCCTATTTAATAATCACAAATTAACATATCTAAAGTTTGGGTATCGAAACAGAGTCGAATGCTGATACACAATAAAACTGAACGATAGAAAGCCAAAAAGTCGATGATCCTTCTATGCAAATTAACCCTAGGTCCATGTAAATGTCTGGGTATCGGAGAACGAAACAGAAAAAACCAATTGTCAATGGTAAAAACCTGAACAACATGATACCAAGAGTTGGTACTGAACAACCTCATTAGGAAGATCGCCACCACACTAAATTCTTCTCATACCGCCGATATTTTATGTTCTTCTAGTCCCGCCTGGGTTATGGGGATAAGGAAGTGGTAATCCGTACCCGTGCACATCATCCCACTGGTACGGAGTTGGTTGCGACTGTGGAGCACTGCCTCCTAGGTAGGACGGATATAACAGAGGCGAATAGAACACATAACCCTCCGGGTAATAGTGCGGAGGGGTGTATGTGTATTGATGAGGGACTGAATAGCCCCAAGGCCCATTATGAGTGATCGCCATTCGGGCCTGTGGATCGTTGAATCCTGCACCGCTTTCGCTAAAAGGTCCTAGGGCAGTTCCGGGGGTGGTCCTGCTGTTATTTGCTCGAAGTGGAGATAGGGGCCCTGCTTGTTGGTGAACGGCATTATTGATAGAAGTGCTGCTAGGAATGTCGGTTTGACGAGGAGAGAAGGCGTTGGTCCCATCGGGACGTGGTGGAAGGGGACGGCTGTGAATGCGGGAGTATGATGACTGGGTCCGAGGGGTAACCTGGTATGGTGTGAAAGTTGAAGTGTTGGCGTAGGATTCCGGGGGTTGTGATATGTACGAGCGTGGTGTGGTGTCATTAATAGAAGTCGATTGAGTAACGCTGCTACCCGAACGAGAGTCAGGGTAAGAGGCATATCGTACTTGTTGGGGAGTGTGTTGTTGCTCTTGTTGGGGAGCGTACTGTGGGGGGTGCTGTGGGAAGGCGTGTCGGGGGGTGTTTAGTGAGGGAGCGTATAGGTGGGGAGGATGTTGTTCGAGGTGTTGTTGGACTGTGTGCTGAATTGGGGTTGGGTGTGTCATTGTCGGGAGATGTGACTGGATATGCTGGGGAGAATCTTCCCTGACAAGCATCGGCATCGGTATCGTATTTCTAGACCTTTGCCCAGTCCAATTAGAGTACGACGAGGGAGTTGAGGCGGCCAACTCTGGTTGAGACTTGCGCCCCAGGAGCGGGACAAAAGTCAGAAATTGAACTGAGGTGGTAGAGCGGGCATTATACCTGGGGGTATGGGGAATCTTCGCGATACGGCCTCGTTGGTGGGGTCCAATTTTGGGGAGGAGTCTCATCAACACCAAGAGCATTAGCAGAAAGGGTGGGTGGTTGATCGTGGCTGAGAGCTGACGTAGCCGGAGTCGAGTCTTGCGACAGGATGGAAGTACTGTCATAATCACTGGTCGAGGACACATCGGAGTCTATTGGTGGATCGCTTGGGCTTGGGGGGCGTGCGGTAGCATCGGAGTGGATAGAATTGGATTGATAAGAAGAGGCGGACGGATGATGGCCACCAGAACCTGACTGCCTCGGGTGTGTGAACAAACGGCGCGTGCATTTATGGTTGATCGTCTTGACGTTTCCTTCGACCTCGCCAAAGTTGCCGCCAGAGATCTTGAACCTAGTGGCACCCTCGAAGTCTACATTGGGGGCCATTATAGCAAGGCTACCGCTTGCTCAGCTACAGGATTGGAAAGGTATTCTATATAGAACTCGTGAGGCTGTGGGCTAGCATCGCCACCCGTATTTCATAAAGTTCTGCGCAAGCGTATCAACAGCAATGGAATTTAATTGACAGAACAAAACAGCAAAGGTAATTTCTCCTGTCCCTGGCGCTATCTTCTGAAAGATCACGGAAAGTAGAAAATCCGTTAGTCTAATCCCCGATTCTAGGAAATAGAGGATTCGTCTATTCAACGACTCCATATCATAAATCATGTTCCAGCGGTTGGACAAATGTGGTTGAACCGGAATTTAGAACACAAGTGCGATCGATGAAGTCATGGATGCCGGGAAGGGCGAATCGATTGGAGTTTGGCCGCCAATAACAGAAGTGGGCGTGGGCGCTTTGAATGCTAATAGAAATATGGCTGTAACTCGGGTGGCTTGCTCAAGGCGATGCGCGGCGGACACGTCCTGCCGCCTTGCAGCAAATGACAACTGGCAAGATGCATCACACGAAACAGCTGTATTAGATAGAAGTCGTGAGATTCATGTAAGAAGTCGTGGCGTACTAGCAAAAGAATGGATCTCAGCCTCTAAAGATAACGCGTCAAGATTAGCTGTTATGAACTGCATTCATGGTATCCGGTGTCCGAATATTGGTGTCAGAAGGGGATGACAAGAGAAGGTTTGTGGCCGAGTTGATATAGGAAAAATAAGATAGGAAGACGAAAAAAACGGCACCAACTAGTACCCTCTGCCGAACGGTGTTCGTCACGTGTCCAAATGATGTCGATGATGATGAATTATTTATATTTCTATACCGCCACGAGCAGGCCCTACTGCTAAGACACGGTGAGCGTATACAAGGTATACTACGCCCTCGACAGGGTGGCTTCTACATGGATATTCTAGGTACTGAGTGTTCATGTGGATTGTTCTAGTGGTGATGTGTCCAAATAGTACTCCCAACTCGACTGTAAACTACTTGTATGATGTCGGATGAAATCTTCGTCAATGTCCAATTTTGAAAACACATTATGAATTCACCAGTCTGGTCTTCTTCATGTGCTCAATGAGTAAAATCACACACTGCCAAACTGCCTATACATTCCGACCAAAATGTTCTGTGACCATCACCCAAGCTCGTCGAACAGGGCTAATGAATATTGATAAGAAGTGCGAACATGAGAATCATTTTGATCTTTTCCGTCCCTCCTTGTTTTAGAAACCGACCCGCTCGATAATCGAAACATATGTGATTTTTTATTTATGTTAAGGTAAAAACGATAGACCACCACACTCCGGAACATCATTTACTGTATTGGATTTCGTAATTTTTGGTTTATCTAGAATAGGAAGAAATAGCAACCATCCGACAGCGATAGAAATTAAGGAGTTTCTTTCCTAATATTGTCAAAACCTGTCAAGTGCAAGATGAGGCAGGTTACTTTGTGGAAATAGGACTGAATGATAGTCACCTTCGTGATTAATGCGGCCTGCTCGCTTCACCAACTAGTTCCGCCGAGCCATGCGCTTCTACCCGGATGCCCGTAGGACACTTCGGAGTTCAATGAGAAAGAGGTAGTGCGAGTACGATGCGCGCTGTCATTGTGAGCCTGCGGGAGTACATGTGAATACAAGTTTGGGAGGGGAAAATCAAGATTTCTTGGCTCTCGTGGTTGTAGCTGAATGGTGTCCGGAGAAGAGCCATGACCAGGACGAGAGTGTATCGAACCGGATGCAGTGTAATCACTGTGACTGATGTGACGTATGGATGGTTGGTTTTGAAGATACCGAGGGTGTTGAGAAGAATCGATTGGTGGGGGCAGTAGTGCGCCAGTGTCCAGATGGATAGGCGCTGCAGAGGAAGGATACAAGGTGGGAGCGGTAGCAGCCGTTGTTGTTGTCGTTTCGACGAATCCGCCAGCTTCACCCTCAAGTCCACCTTCGAGTTCTATATCAAAGGAAGGAGGCGTAAAGTACCTCTCACATCCAGATACTCCAGAGCTATCCGATTCGTTCCCGTCCTCAGCTCCCCTCGGACCAGACTGTGCTGGAGAAGAGCGAGTAGCAGCAGGAATATGGGTTCTTGGCTGGGGAGAAGCTACGGTGGTTGTTGCAAGAACTACAGCCGATTCTGGAGGGGGTTGAAGCAGGAGTGGTTGCTTTCCCTTGACGTAGTGCTGGGACTGTTGCTTCTTCGTCTTGGGCCGACGAGAAGAGCGCGCGGATGTCGCCCTATCCGAGTACCTCGACGGCGAGGGCAGATTGACTTGCCCATAATCAAAGTATTGAGGGATTTGGGCGTTGTATATATCGCCTTGAACATTTCCGAAATTACCTCCGGTGATTGTAAAATTGCTTGCCCCTTTGAAGCTGATGAACATTGGGAATCTTGCAGAAAACCTACAATCGACTGGGGCGGGTGGGGTGTCTTTTAAATGTGTTCTGGGGAAGGCGTCTAAATGCCATTCATTTAACAGCACATTTTTGATATGAATGTTTGGTATCCATTCTGGCGCTTCTAGGAGAACAAGGAGCATATCAGGCAGCGACCAGGCTGGCCTTATAAGTTTTCACTTCTTTGGTGTAACCTCTGAAACATTGTTTATCAGTGTAAAGGAAGTCACAGTGAGGTGAATTGATAATGGTATATAAACCATATGTTTGGTCGCCACATCAGCGCACCACAAGCGCATGAAGGCAAATGCTCATTGGGTTTGATGGATGTGAAGTGTTCGAGAAATCAGAATTAGTCCATAATTTACAGTGTGCGTGGAAACCAGGCGGTGGCCAATGTCTCATGAGCATCGGATTACCTAGACGGTACGCCCATGTCCGACTAATATCCTTCCAAATGGATACTCCGTTGCATTCCATTGTTAACTCCGTTCCGTCCGTGCCCGTAGGACCCCTAGACTTTTGTACCATGCCCGACACCTGATGCCCTGCCTTCCCCATGGACATCTAGGCACCCCTTTTTTAATAATTTAGTGATACGTTCCAGTCCTCCTATCCCTTTAACTTACCGATTTGTGTTCTTGGTCACGTTCTGCTTCGTTTCTTCTATAACTCTCTGGACTTGCCTGTAGATTTTGTCAGTAAATTCTACCCCACTCACGCAATCCAGAAGAACGTACTATAGGCTTTGAATACCTCCCGAGTTTGATCTAAAACCTCTCTCCCTATCTCACCCCCGTTATCTCTCCCTGCCGCTCTCCCTTCGCTCGCACTTCGACTTGGAGCTTGTTGTCAAACATTACTTGCCCACCTAATTTATCCGCGACCCCACCATTACCCCCCCACGATGAGTATTTTAATCACTACGAGTATATAAAGTTGACCTTCCATGTCCATAAAAACCCGGGGAAATCATACTAGAACTGTCACAATAAATAAATGACAGACGGCCTCGTCTGAACGGGACTATGACCTTGTCAATCCCCCCCTGGGGTGAGAGACACCATGAACTCCAGATGCCTTGGTCCCACAAGATAAGGAGATTGTCCAGACCATCGCCAATACATACCATCCCAATAGTGTGAAGGCCATTGGGGCTCTGGGGTACCACCCACCGGGGGAGGGGGAGTTCTATACCCTCGATCCTGAGAGGGAGGACTCTGAAGGACAGGTGGGGCTGTGTACTGATGCACTCGATATCCATGTTGATCCTGGTCCACGTAGTGGCCGCCGGGAAGTTGTGGAAAATGAGTGGTGCTAAAGCCTGCACTGCCCTCGCCAAAAGAGTCCGAGAAGAGTGAACCGCCTCTGACGTCTTGCATCAAAGACAAATGCGGTGACTGTTGAATAGCACCAGGAGCCGGTGTTGGACGGGGTGCGTGTATGTGATGAGGGAGACCAGTAGTTGTCCTTGTCATCGCCGAAAGAGGGCGACCCAAGGATGGGGACCGTGCATGAGGGGCAGCACGTCGGCGGGATGTTGGCTCCTGTGGGGGGATGGGGGCAGGAGCAGTGACGGGGTGCTCGGTGGGGGTTGAGGCGTAGTGGGAGTGCATCATTATGTCAACATCCCTCAGGGGTCTGGTGGGTGTAAGAGTGTGTTGGCGCTGCGCCGGGCGTGCGCTTGCAGGGGATGGTTGATAGAATGAACTGGAAGGCCTATGCGATCCCGCTCCCGTTATTACAGGAGTTGGGCCTCGAGATCCCAGGGATGATGATTGGGATAGACCAGGATACGGAGGAAGTGTTGACATTGACGAACTCGAGTCCATCCTGGAAAATACCTGTGAAAGAAATGATTAGACAATTATTCTGCAGGGCAGAATGATAGGTTACTGTGCCTGGTGATATTGAGGTCTAGTGCTTGGTTCTCCGTGATGTTGTCTTCTTGATTGGTGATGGTGTTGGAGGGGCGGAAGGTCATCCAAACCGAGAGCATTGTTTTGGGTAACCATGGGATGATCAGGGGGCTCGCGATGGTCACTAGTGGGCATGAACACTATTGAATGGTGTGGATATAAGCGCACGGGAACACCAGAATTCCTAGAATACTCACAATCGGTCGAGGGTTCACCCGAGGTTGGAGGGCGCGCAACAGGACGAGACCGCCGCCGTCGTGATCTTTCTCTTGTAATCCCATAGGAGTGGTTATCAACACCGAGTTGCGGTAACAAGCTTGCATCGTTTGTGTTGATTGTCACAACATTCCCCTGTACTCTTCCGAAGTTGCCCCCCGAGACGGTGAAGTTGCGGGCGTGATCGAAAGATGTCGTAGCAGCCATTGTATTGAGAGAGATGGCCATTCATTCATAGTCATAGTCTTATACGAAGATACGGCAGTGCAGAGTACAGCAAATCAATAGCAATTGGCATGATCAGATAGCAGAGTTATCAAACAGAAGACTCTTTGAGGAGAGGAGTCATACCCTCTGTTTGCGATCCTCGCCATAGGTGAGTTATATCCAGCCCAATAGAAGGCAGTCACAGTGACTTGAGTTCAGCCCTGCACCGCAGTCAGTGGCAGTCACGGCGGTCATCGGTGGTCTTCTCTTCCCACCGTGTGATAAAATTCACTAGACACTCAGGTGCAGCGCCAACGACCGCGCATTTGGAATATGCACGACTTGACATTGGCATGACATGCGAGGCTAATTGAATCATTGTTTTATAGCCACGTAGCCGCATCAACCACATGAGTAGCGATGGATTTATAGGACCATTTTTGAACTAGGTCTGGGCGTCTGCTCTTGCGGAAACGGCAAGCGCCTAAATGTCATCATGATGAGGCTATGACGACAAACGGAATTGTCATGTTAACAGCAATCTGGACGGACAATAAAACAGCAGGGACCTGGCCAATCAAGCCGGGGGCAGTGGGCAGATCGCCGGTCTTTCAGCTGAAGAATATGTAGTCATTGTTATACAAATATACACAGGAGGGCGCCCATGTTATAGAGCAATCAATGCACCCATCAAACTACAAATCGAGAAGTTGATTCAAAACGAATTTGCTAGACGAAACCACCTAGCGACATTTCTTGCAAAGGGAAAAACTGACCTGATCCACCTGACACACTTGGACATAATCCGATTCTACGATAGCGGAATTATGGGATTACTAACCACCTATTGAAATAAATTAGACCACGCGCTCGTGGACCACAAATTTTTGTGTTGTGTCCTAGACATATTCTAGGTATAAGGGCAAGATTGGGCCTGGAGAACTCAATCTATAGTTAATTAATCGAAACAACTGTTCACTCATGAAAAGGTACTAAACCCTATGATTATCACATGTGTACCATGACATTTGTTATGATGTTGGAAAGACGCAAGCCTGTCCAATCTATAGGGATCATCAAACTCATTCTTCTCGTATTGTACAGCAGTCGCTACATACAACTATTCATGCTATCTTACGAAGACATATCTGTTCAAATAAAAGGATCATGAATATATATATCAGGACACAAAGAAGTGGTTTGATTGCACGTCCAAAGGGCAATTATCAGCTAAAATCGAACGTAAATCCTTTCAGACCTCTAAGAGCAATGTGGTGGTGGCCGAACGGATGGTTGGAAGAATGTATAGTGCGCATGACTGGTTCCGAAAGCATTGTCTGTCTCGTTCCCGTGCTGAGCTCGCTGGGTTGGTGGCCTACGGCCATAGCGGCTCTGAGTAGTACGAATGTGAGATGTGGTTTCATGGGGTACATGTGGTGTGGAAGAATCTGGAGGTGGGAGGGGGACAGTAAAGCTCCTAGGTCCTGGTGGATGAGGTACAGGATCTGAATTATAGAAATGGTTGGGAAAATTTGGCTCAGATACGGTGCGACAAGTGCGACCGATGCCACACGAAGATGTGTGGGTTACCACGGAAGGGTGAGGGGGTGCACTAACAATAGACTGAGGGGGTGCAGTGATGATATCCGCGAATATGGCAGAAGGGCGAGGTATATCAGCGGGGGATCCGCCGTTTTCGCCTTCCAAATCACCTTCCATATCGGAAGGTGGCGTGAAGTACCTCTCGTACCCTGATGTTACAGACCTATCCGAATCATTCCCATCCTCTTCTTCCCCGGTGTCAAGATCTGCAAGATCTGCTGAGGAAGAGCAAGTGATAGCGGAAATTTGATTTGTCGGCCGAGGCAAGGCCGGAGGGCCCGACGCAGGAACAATACGTGTCAAGGCAGTTGATTCTGGGGAGGGAGGAGGGAGGAGTGAATGACTACTGCTAACATTGCGTTGAGACTGCTGGTTTTTTCTTTCGGATTTACGGGAAGAACGCGCAGGTGCAGTCCTGCTCGAGCGGCTAAACGGCAAGGGGGGGTCGACCTGCCCATAGCCAAAGGTTTGAGGCATGTGGAGGCTGAATACATTGCCTTGAATGTTTCCAAAGTTTCCCCCGGTGATTGTAAAGTTCCTTGCCCCTTCGAAATTGGCTGGCATGGAGGGCGTTCGGTGGTAGAATTTGGAACTGCTTGAGGCGACTTCTGTGGCTCTTATAATGATGTGGTGTCAGGCTGTGTTCGCACGTGGTTAATAGCATGTTCACC
>QFDT01001774.1:0-13023 GCA_003315915.1 Macrolepiota dolichaula
AATTAATAAGTAATTGAGCGCACCGCATGCTGGAAACATCATAACACACCAACTTCAGCTCGCTAGTTTTCCGTCCATACACAAACACCCGGTCATCCGGCCGAGTCCCCCTTCCACGTTCCTGCAAAACCAATACCATGTTATCTTCGGCACACCTTATGAAGACCCTTGGGTCTTCGTATTCTTCGCGCGTCTCGAATGATATGACAGTCTGCCCAGCGTCAAGCTGTGGCTCCTCCATCGATGCCTGACACAGCATTATTTGGATGTCCTGTACAGTGACAGGCTTTGCCGCATTTGTGTACACAGTCCGTGGTCGCCTATCGAGGATCCGTTGATAGTTGATATCGACAAGGAATGTGGTCGCTTACGTGGTAACGAGGATGTGAAGATTGGGCTCGCAAAAGCAGGGTATGTCAATAATGAATTTCTGCTCCGTGTGGATCCCCTTCCACTTGACCTCCTCAGTGGCCACACTAGGGATATGTGTGTATCGATATTCTGCAGAAGTGATCGTACAGAAGATACCTGTAGTCAATATACCTGAGGAGGATTCAAGCGGAAGAGTGACATTAATGACTTTGTGAAAGTCAGGATCGAGTTTCTCCCAGCGGCGTTCCTTCGCAAGAAGGAGATTTAAACGCTCAGATACCGAAAGATCACAGTAAGGATTATCCACTAATCCAGATAAACCGAGATGGACGTAATATTGGAGATCAATGGAGTGGGATATGAGCATGTGGAGATGGCGGCTGACTCCCTGGCAGATGACAACGGAAGTAAAGGGCAGATGGAAAAGAATACTTGTTAGGATTTCTGACGGGAGATCGAGGATCGTTAGGCCGACTGGCCTCTTTGCGACCTTCAACAGCTTCTGGAGGCGGAAACCTCATCAACCAGGTTACTTGAAAGTGATAGGTGTGCCCACGCTTTTCGCCAACTGCCTTGTTTTTCTCGTTTCTTGCAACCGACACGCCTCTTGTTGGCGGGCCATCTTTACCTCTAGGGCTTCCTGCTCCTCCGGCGATGACGTGGCTACAAAAGCAGCCATTTTGGCTGGTGAAACACCTCAATTACTGAGTAAATGAGAATAGTACCGCAGACGTACGAGATCTCAACATAAATGGTACTCGGTCACCAAGAGCTGTGTGGTTGATCGGGCTTTCTATGCAAGTTCAGTAAACGGCTTGTAAATGTCATCTCTATGTAGCGCACCAGTCTCCATAATATCTGATAGCTTCTCCAGAGGAAGGGAAGGGGGAGGTGAGGTGACCTGCTGTTCCATCGACAAAGAGGGTGCGCAAAGTGCTGTGATTGTTCCGAGCGCTGGTGACTGTCGTGTGATGTGAGTCAGGCAAAACGCCGCTTGCCTCGGAAGATTCGTTATCCACGTAGTCGTTGTCTGCTTGGATGTTCTCTGAAGCTTTTTCAGTTATCGTATCCCACTGAGTATAATTCGATTATGGAATTTACGAAGTCTTGCATTCCCTCTCTGATTCTTCCCACGAGACTTCTTATACATCAGCCATTTCTAGTTTCCCACTGTGATTTGCGTCTGTCACCCTTCTAATCACACCAATCATACCACCACCTTCGACATCTCACCGAGGCTTTCTTTGCGCCTGTCATGGGGAGGTTCTTTTATGACCTTCGAAACTTCCTATCTTCTAAGAGAGAGGCAGACAGATTTAGTGATTACCCTAATACCCAGCGTGTATTTGCATCACAAGAATTGGGCGCTAGCAAAGGACCTTATGCTCCACGTCAAAACCTACTGAACGATGCTCTGAATTTAGTCCCTGAACATGAACCTGGTAGGCAACCAACCGTTCACTACCCCAATATATCAGATTCACCCCATTTCAATCATTTGTCATGGTGCTGAATTCTACACTGATTGTTTATGATTAGGCCAGAACAAGCAGAGCGACGCAGGAATACTCACCTTTGCCCATGACTTCACCATGAATAACCCGGTGCTTGCCGAACATATTCACCTCAGCGACCCATCGGCAGGTGAGCACCCTAAAAGGTAGTGCGACCACCTTGCTTAAGTCCCTCAGCATCGAAATGGTTGGAAGGGCACGCGATGTCAGGCGTTGAATACCATTCATCCGCTCGTTCTCCGCCACCACGCTGTTGTGAGGGCACTCGAACAAGGTTCATCAATATGGTGGAACATCCCACTGGCAATGACAGGCTGCTGTTTCTCTATGGGCCCGCGGGCGTTGGGAAATCTGCTATCATTCAAACCCTCGCCGAGCACCATGCCGAAGGCAGGCCTTTATTGGAAGGGCCCACACTGTTCTTTCCCCCCTTGATCTTGGATAGCACCTTGCGGCCCTCTCCGGCGAATGACTCTTCCCGAGTATGGCTCACGATATCATACCGGCTGGCCGCTTTGCATCCTGCCTATGCACAATATGCGAACGAGCTTATGAAGCACGATCCGAGACTCGTGCAAGCGAACATGCAGTACCAATTCCAGAAACTAATTGCAGAGCCATTCGGCGGAAAACAGCTCCGGCTCTCTTCCCGTTTGTTGCCCATATTCATAGACGGTTTAGATCAGTGTCGTGGGCATGAGACGCAAACACAGATAATTCAGCTCATCGGCAAATTCATCTCCAGCTATCCCTCTGCTCCTCTCCTCTGGATCATCACAAGTCGCCCAGACAGGCGCCTACTGAAAGAGGTCGAGGAATTCGTTCCCAAGGATCGCACGAAAGTGGATTTCATCCCCGTCGACTCCGATGACGCCCGTGCGGACGTCAAGCGCTTCCTGCAGATCGAGTTCTCTGATTGCCAGAGATATTATGGTATCGCGACGCCCTGGCCGGAGAATGATGATTTCGACCGCATCCAAGCCTCTGTATCAGGCTACTTCATGATTGCCTCTGCAATCACGCAGTTTGTTGGTCATCGTGATATTGAGGATCCCGTGTCCCAACTCGACGCCATCCTTGCTTTCTCCCCGGAAGGATCAATTCCGGGACTCTCCGATCCTTTCGTTGCCGTACACAAATTATACACAGAAATTATCACGACAGTACCCAAAGCCCACTATCGAACGGCTCGAAGAATTGTCGGTTTCTACTTGTTGCCGCACGGCTTTGGAGCATATGACCGGCAATCTACTTCATTTTGGGCACTATGCAATATTCTCGGAATCAAACAGAATGTTGCTTACGCGGCTCTTTCCAAACTACGACCACTTCTGAATGTTCCAGAGCCCAACGACGCCTTTGACACCCCAATACAATTCTTCCATACTTCATTCGCCAATTTCCTCACCAATCGTGATGCGTCCAGGGATTTTTGCATTAATTTGAAAGAAGTGGTGGATGACTTATGGCAGTGCCATTTTCGGATCTTACAACAGGCGAATCCTCCTAGTGCGTTATGGTTTCATCATATTCTCATCTTTCCTCCATCTCATTCCTACAGACATCCCACTACCACAACCAAACAGAGTTACGGTTGCTTGGTCGTCCACTCTAGAAGAAGCTCGGCAGACTCGTATCAGAATCTGGAGGAATGCTCAACGAGTCTTCTTCCATCAACTTCTTCCATGTCCTGCCGCCGAATGTGCGATGGGGATTCATTACGATGAACTTTCTTCCAAAGGCTCAAGCAAGCGGATCGAAGCGCTTCATAATATCAGTTTTGATAATATCGTCGACCGTTACACGCTTCCAGATCTTCCATATCGATTACTCACATTCATCGATTGGCTCATCGAGGTGAGTTTATGATTCATCCGGTTGCATGTTAAAGCAACGTAAAATTATCCCAGGGAGACGATCACCTTATTCATCACAACCTCTGGAAAAAGCTTGACTATTCAGGACAAGAATTTGATTGGATAAAAAAAGATGGAATATCCTTCAGAATCGAAGTAGAACGTTCATCTGAGGGTGGTTCCCTTATAACATTCAAGGTTTATACGGATTTGGCTTTGGTTGCTCCAGTGAGTGTCACTCTGATTTCCATATCAGCGACATAAATGCGGTAAAAACAGGACGGCGTCCATTCAGAAGGACTTTTCTCAACTAGCGAGCCACCTGCGAAGTACAGCCAGCTATTGAGCGACCTTGCGTCACACAAGGACGACTTGTCGACTTCCGTAGTGGTGGGAACCCGGATGGCAGGTCAATGCGCGTTGTTGGTGGATAAAAGTATCAGGAATATGACCGTTTATTACGTGATACCGTACACTCCAACAACACATTGGGAATAGGTGTACGAGGTTGGGCTCATGTGGATAATTTCTCATCTTCGTACGG
The DNA here is from genome assembly GCA_003315915.1 of Macrolepiota dolichaula. Lineage (NCBI taxonomy): Eukaryota > Fungi > Basidiomycota > Agaricomycetes > Agaricales > Agaricaceae > Macrolepiota > Macrolepiota dolichaula. The sequence goes on from QFDT01001774.1 coordinate 4,287, forward strand.
ATTTATTTGTTGTACTTGTACCCACCAAGTTATTGATGTGTCGTGCATTGAATAGCTATGTGGGTTTGAGATCCGAACACTCAGAATCTCTATAATCTTCGCCCGGCGACAGTGCCTATTGGGTATCGCAGTACAAGGAAGTCAAAGGTATCAAAGATATCGTGATAATTCAGCCCGATCAACATTGAAATTAATCATAGACGATCCGATAACAGAAACACAGGTGTCCCGGGGACTTCTTGCCAGATGGATGACCAACCCTCCTCCCAGTATGGACCCCAGGACAATGGTCCGTATAGCACTACGCTATCCAAAATAGAAGATACGTACACTCTCGATGTCTATCCAGTTCCCCGTCTGCGGTACAGACAATGATGTTAACCGAATAAAATCTAGTATAAACGCAATTCGCACCGAAAGACCCAAAATTCTTTCTTCATCCATAAAAAATCCGACAAAATTGTACTTATCCACGCTTTTGTGTGCCGTATAGGGTAAAGATGAATAAACGACGTCTTCGAAGCAGCCTTGTGGATCGTGCAAGGGGTCACGGGATCGAATGACCGCCTTTTTATAGAGCTTGGGCCCAGAAGGTGAAGTTCCCTCTTCCAAATCTTGAGGCCGGAATGCATCTGTAAGCAATTGCTTTCATACACCTTGGGAGATATTTCCTCACCCTTCGCATTTTGCGCCATTTTCTCTTCGCTAGCCTCTGATGACTGCCTTCGGGTGCGGCCCTGACCCATATCTTGACTCATTGTCGCGCAAACCTCGCTCAAAGAAACCCCATACTGAGTCGCCGCATTCGGACTGTGCCTATTCAGGACCACTGCGACGTTGGTCTGATTGAAATCAAGCAGAGTGAGGTGCTCCTCTTCCCCTTCCCCTTCCGTACATTGGGTAACATATCTCTGACCATACGATGCCCCAGCCCATCTCGCGGATCTGACGTTGAACCATCGACATCCATCTGGTCCCCAGTCATTATATGGCACAGGGATTGGTCGATCGCCGGCAGAAGTGAATCCAGAAAAAGTGTTGAGGTATCCAATAAGAGAGCTACGGTGAACAATGAGCATAAAGGTGCTCCAGAGCCAAGGGTTTCCAGTACTGCGGACGGTTATATGAAATGTAGCAATAGCATGGTGCGGATCGAGGCAGAAGGGTTTTGAGGCATCTCGTGGCCTCGCACCTGGGTTGGGCCGTGCGCGGCAATATATATAAGAGAAGGTCATGTTGGAGCGAAGCTGGGGCAACGCCAGTGCAAAGAATGCTTGGTGTGGAGCTGATTCTGATACGTTCTGTGAAATTCGCCAGTACTCCAGCTCTCCGGTCCTCCCGTTCGGAAGAAGGAAAATATCCGTGGTTAGGAATAAAGCAAACCCATAAGAATAATGTGGGGCATTGATTTGCTGATCGATGTTTTAACCCCCACAGGTAATCAAGAATGTCGGTGCGCACCATGTTTAGTTCGCTAGTCTTCCAATTGTACACGTAGACCTGATCGTCAAGATCTCTTTGATTCTGTATGACACCCGACAAAACTAGCACCACGTTATCCCCGGTGAGTGTAATTGAGGACCTCAATCGGAGTATCTCTTCACGTGTTTCGAAGGAGATTTTTCCTCGTCCAGCGTCGCGATGCGGCTTTCCTGTCGAGATTTGAATGAAATGTATTTGAACTTCATGTCGTGCTTGGACTTGACCCGGAATTGCATTTGCAGACCATGATCGCCCACTGCAAATTAATCGTGATATCTCAGGGGTTACAACCAAAAGCAAAGCCATCACTTACACCGTAACAATTACATTTAGATCATATTCGGAAGCATAAGTTGCAGTACTGATCTCCTGCCCAAGGTGAAGCGATTTCCACTCCATCTCCTGGTCTGGCCTACTAGGGAGCTGCAAATAACGAAAGTTTTGTCTCGCATTTACGACAGAAAGCATGCCTCCTGATAATCTATCCATATCTTGATCGTTAAAAGAAACATCGATGGTCGTGTCAAAGTCGAAATCAAGCTCCCCCCAACGACGTTCCCTTGTAAGAAGTTGGCGTAGGCGTTCAGGAGATGAGATATTGCAGTGAGGATTGTTCACAAGTCCAGCCATACCAAGATGTATGTGATATTGAAGCTCGGTTGACAATATGAGAGAGTGAAAGTGATGGTTGACCCCCATGCATGTCACTGCGGAAGTGAATGGTAGATAGAGGAGGATGCACGTCAAAATCTCCGAGGGCAAGTCGAGAAGTGTCACCCTCCCCACAGTCGTCGATTCCAGTAACTGAGAGGGCGAAGAGACTATGTTTTGAGTGAAAGTAGCCCTGTAAATGACAAACACTTACGGCCATTTCTTGACTCAAGATTGGTCCTTGTTGCGCTTTGAGATCCTTCTAGTTGTGGCCTCCAAACTCAAAGACACGGTCCGTGATTACGAGAACGTTGGTGGTCGTTCGTAGAATCAGGCCGATGACGTGATCAAACTTAGATCTAGTGATTCAAATATGAAATCTATGAAATTTGAAGACCCACACGTGAGTGTTTACGCGATCTTTCTGCGCCAATGCCCGTGAATCGATGCTTAACTGGGTATTTTGCGACAGCCATCCCACTTATACCTGATGTGGCAGTGTGTACGTTGATTGAACATACGAGAACCACCGAACCTGAGACCGAAGCCCAACATCCCACCATCCCTCCCCAGGCGAAAATTGCGTATCCAAAAACATATTGAACGAAGTAGAAACAACATCATCTGTTTGAATCAGAAGCCAACTATTCAAACCGTCCATACATTGGTGCCCACAATCCAATCGAAAGTCCTAGCAATATCAGATTTACAGAGTTCATTGTTCTTGCTAAGGATGGCTAATCCTCCTGATATGAAACAGGATCAACCGGACACCAGTTCGCACAGCCGTACACTATCCAAAATGGAAGATGTGTATATCTTTGATTTCGTTCCAGTGTTCCACCTGGCATGATTTTAGTTAAAGGAAATCCAACTTAAATACCATACCCACCAAAAGTCCCAAAATTCTCTCTTCATCAAGAAATAGTCCTCCGAAATGGTACTTATCCATGGATTTGCATATCGTATACGGCAACGATGAATAAACAACATCTTCGAAGCAACCCTGCGGATCGTCCAAGGGTTCACGGGTTTGAATTACGACCTGTTGCAACCCACTGGAAACTAAAGGGTCTCCTTTCCCTACATTTATACCAGATGAGATCTGTGACGTGGGTTGCGCTTTGCATGTTTCCTCACCAGTAACGTCTAGCCTTATTTGTTCTCTGCTAGCCTCTGTTGAGTGCCTCTGGGTACCGCCCTGATCTTGACCCACCCTCGTATAAGTCTCGTCCTCCCTTTCATTTCTTGTATCTCTCGTAGAAGCCCCCGCCTTCAGGCCGTGCCGTAGCGCATTCGAAACCTTCACGACATTAGTCTGGTTAAAATTCAGCAGAGTGAGGGGCGCCTCGCCACCGTCCACATCCACAGGCTGCGTGATGTATCGCTGACCATACGCTGTCCCAACCCATCTCGCAAACCCGGCGGTCAGCCATCGACATTTGTCTATCCCCCAATCACTGTACGGCACAGGTATAGGTCGACCGCCAGAGGAAATGAAACTGGGAAACATGTCAAGGTATTCGATGAGAGAGCTACGATGAACAATGAGTATGAAACCATTCCCAAACCAAGGGTTTTCATCAGTTCGGACGGTAAAGTGAAACGTAGCAACGGCATGGTATGAATCTAGGTAGAAGGGTTTTGAGGTATCCCGTGAACCCGTGCCAGGGTTGGGTCGTGCGCGGCAATAGATGTAAGAGAAGGCCCTGTTAAAGCGAAGCCGAGGCAATGAAAGTGCGAAGAATGGCTGATGCGGAACCGGTACTGATGTACTCTGTGGAATGCGCCAATACTCCAGTTCTCCAGTCCTTCCATTTGGGAGAAGGAGAATTTCTGTGGTTAGGAACAAAATATATCCATAAGAACCATGCGGCGCGTTGATTTGCTAATTTATAGTTCAGCCTCCCAGAAGCAGGACGAGTGAGAATGTTACTACATACCATTTTCAGTTCGCCAGTTCTCCAATTATATACGTAGACCTGATCGTCGGGTTCGCCTGCGCCCGGTACGATGTCCCACAAAACCAGCACCACGTTTTCCCCAGCAATTGTGGCTGGAGGCATGAGATGCATTGCTTCCTCGCGTGTTTCGAAGGAAATTATTCCTCGTCGAGCATCGGAGTGCGATTTTCCTGTTGAAAGTCGAATGAAATGTAATTGAACTTCATATCGCGCACAGACGTGACCTGTGTTTATACTCGCAGACCGTGATCGCCTGCCCCAAATCAGTCGCCCTTTCAGGAAAATTACTGTTGACAATGAAGTAAGCACGTACGCTGTAACGATTGCACTGAGATCATATTCCGAAGCGCAAGTTGTTGTAAGTATCACCTGCTCAAGGTGAGTCAAATTCCATTCAGGTTCCTGATCTGGTTGACTAGGGAGTTGCAAATAACGGAAGTTCTGTCTTGCGTTCACTACGGAGAACACGCCCCCCGATAATTTAGCCATATTATCTTGATCCATGAGAGAAACATTGACGGTCTTGTCAAAGTCAAAATCGAGTTCCTCCCAACGACGTTCCCTTGTAAGAAGTTGGTGTAGGCGTTCGGGAGATGAGATATCGCAGTGCGGATTGTTCAGAAGTCCAGCTATGCCAAGATGTATGCAATATTGGAGTTCAGTTGACGATATGAGAGAGCGGAAGTGATGGTTGACCCCGATGCATGTCACCGCCGAAGTAGGTGGTAGATAGAGGAGGATGCGCGTCAAGATCTCGGCTGGCAAGTCAAGGAGTGTTACCCTCTCCACAGCCTTCGGTTCCAGCGACTTAGAGGGTCAAGGGACAATGATTTGAGTGAAAGTAGTACAGATGGCAAAAACTCACGATATTCGCAGACATTGTCCGCCTCTAATTTAGTTCTTGTGTTGTGCTTGGATACTTCTGGGCGTGGATTCTGCGCTAGAAGTTCCCAGAGGATAGTGACGTGACCGAACTCCAGGCGGAAACCCACACGTGAGCGTTTACGCGATGCTTCCTCATATCCGTCCTCAACGGCCTCAACGGTATGCTCAACAAAGAAACTATTTTCTGTAATGTATAACTCAATCACAGGTACTTATGTATACAAATATGTGCATAATTTCGATAAAGACCAATGCATTAAACTGGTACTTGAGTCAGGAACCCTTGGACACGACAATCACAATGGCGACTCACTTTCATCAAAGTACCAGAGCTGATTCTCACCATCCCATTTCCCCCAGATCTCAATGTCAGGGCCTTGACCGTGATTAGAGAGATCGAGGCTCTTCCTCACATCTGGGACAGAGATCCTGATACGAACATTAAATACATCCAACATAACACATCGAGCAGTGTACCTGAACTTGTTGTCCGATTCGTGCCAAATGTGCCACTTGTAGGACTCTTGGGTGCCGATAACCTTGGTTCCATTAGCATAATCGTTGTTGCTATTGCCCCGGTGTCCTTCCACTGCAACATAGAGGCCGGTGGCAACGTTCCTCAAGGTCCATCCTTGACTGTCTTGTTGAAGGTCCCACTTGTAATCGCGTCAAGGATGTGTAGCAATGAAAAAGAGGGATAGCTTACCTTCTGGTTATCTCCTCCGTGAAATTCATAGCCGATCACTGCGAAAACAGAGATTGCACGCGTTGGTCACCATGAAACCAGAGTAGCGAGCGGAAACGACGTACACGAACGACTATCGGCACCAGAAAGATCAAGAGTACGTTCAGTATTCTTGACATTGGTGATCTTATACCGGCGACCAGACTGTATTTCACTCAGAGGCATGTGGATGACTTGTGGTGATAGATTTGGGGTACTCAGCGCCCATCATCCAGTTTATATATCCCATCGAGCCAGGGAAGGGGAAACCGAATACGTAGTCATATGACGGGTTGATCAATGTCAAGATAGGGGTCAAGATTGCAGGAATAGTGGCATTGGCTATGATGACATTGTTCCATTTTGCCGATACAACGGATTCAGAAAGAAAGCCCCTCTAAGTTAATTTTTCATCGGTATTCCCATATGTCAAATTTAGAAAATGTCAGTTAAAATTCAAGAGTAGCGTCATCGTCGTCAGGTGCCACCTTACAAACTCTTGCACCTTAGGGAAGCGTGCACGCTGTCGCGGGTCCGAATAAGTCCATAGGCGTGCTTTCGTACCAGGTTTGCGTTATCGAGTAAACCCTGTATATTGCAAGCTTGGCCCGATTAGTTTCAGTTGGGCAACTCGGTGGATCAAAAAGTAGGATGTAATACTGTTCTCTGGAGCCTCAATTCTCATTTTAGCCTAGTTTACCCAGACACCTGTATCATCATTGATATTGGGGTAGTGATAAGATCAGATACGAGATAGAAGCGCTGGGCCCGTGTGATTTAATCAGGAAGATCCCGGGTCCCCTTCAAGGTATCAAAGTACAATATCAACATTCCAACTGTCATTATTACATTCTCCGTGAGCATGCGCTTATATTCAGATTTTTTTCCTTCGAGAAAATAGCGCATCAATCAGCTTAACAGCATTTTTGATCGGAATTAAGCCACAATTAATCCCAGTTGTCAACAACCTCTATGCACTGGCCATCATATTTGATCAGGCTGTATCAACGCCAGCGTCAGTCCAAAAACATCCTTCACCATCCCCTCGTCGCATGACGCGCTTCCAACAAAATGTATCATAAGCGTTTCCACAACTCCATGCGCACTGGGGGGGTAAGTCGTGTAGTCCATGCGTTGCACCGGAGACCCGGTGAGCGTGGATACCCCCGCCCCCCTGAGCTGCCACCACCATTTCCATTCCCGTGTGACTAGCTCCGCACATGTCTCTGCTCAACGGAGATCTACGGGGAGTTGTTCGCGAGCTGAATACACCCTGTGCCGCGCGTGCTCCCAAGTTTCTCATATACAAGACACCTGGTCGCGACCTAAGCGATTTCTGGTAATGGGAATATCATTTGGATATTCGGCAGAGTGTCATATGAGACGGTTCGTCTGAGTTGTACCAATAGCCCAGGATCCAGAGGCCCGGAACGAGGAATAGGAGAGTAAAACATCGTCAGGTGTTTCATCATTTATAGTTCCTGTTACAAGTAGTAGTGTTGAGAGAATGCGTACCTTTGTTCCGATTACCTTATCAAATAACTCAAGGGCTGATTCCGATTTTGTTAGGAGCTTATGGCGTGATGCAGCTGTTCCAGTTATCGACTTCCTCAAGCGAGAAGGGTAAATATGGAGAATCCACGAAATTCAGGGGCAGTGGGACAAACATCCAAAATACTTTTACTATGGGCGGACGCGGAGATGGAGAATTTGACAACTATTTACACGAGGCTCACAGCTGCTGTGACATATCTAGTCACTGCGAAAGTGCTAGTGAAGAAGACCCATAACATGGCACGCAATAAGACAAGCACTGCCAAGCATCCGAACTACATTTTTTTGAAGTAGCCCTCTGAATTATCCAGTCAAGAAACCCTCTTTGCGTAACAGCAGGTGGCGCCGATAAAATCTTTCGCTTCATCTCGTCTTTCCATCTCCGGATAAGAGGTCATTTTCGTGCCACCACTCGATCGGTGGAGCAGACTTGTCATATGTCTGAGCAGGGAGTACTTGCGCATTGGGCTTCCGTAAGTCCAAGGCGTAAAAGGCCAGCCAAGCACCGAAGGCACAGATACCGTTCAATTCATACCGTGGGCATTTGGCTAAAAATTACGTTGTTGACATATAACCCTGGGTGATGAGTATTGGGAGGGGGTCATTGCTTACCTGCGTTTCGCCACATGGCCTGCCGCATAAGTCGATCAGCCTTTTCTCTTTGATCCGAGAGCCACAATGCGTCGGGTGGCCTTACCTGGTAAATGAGCACGTCTGTGTCATGGAATCCAATCACACAAGATTTTTAAAACACAATCAATGATATGGGGAATGGGGGATCTACTAAGTACTATCCTTGCGTGACTCGGAGGGGCGTACCCGCTTAACTTATTAAGGCCTTCCGAATAGTGTTAGGCGTCGAAATCAAAATATGGAGGCTATATACATCCCCTCTTCCCAAATACCACCCTCTTCCATCATTCTCCTTCACCTTCCCCTATCACTAGAGCATCGCAACTATACAAAATTCATGATAATAATATGCCAGCGTTGCGTCATTTCCATAGTGAAGCATAGTGGCCTTGCCTAGAAACTTCTCGTTCGGTTCCGTCACCCATTCAACCCTGATGTGGTTGTATTCATCCGGGTTTTCTTGATAGTTGTCATACCAAGTGGAGTACTTTGGTGGATTTGCTTCTACCTCCTCACGGTCCCTGTCCCAAATCAGATATGCGCCGAATCCCGCAATCATCTCGAGCTTGTCGTGAATGTCGTCGTCGAAATCCCCATCGATGTCCTTATCAGTCATTACACAGAAAGGACAGTCATCCTCTCTGTACAAGAAAGAGATATCATACTTGATACCTAATTCGTTGAGTACCTTCACGAGCATAGCATCCGATCCTTTGAGAACTTTAGGGGAATACATGAAGCTAGACTCTAGGGGGTATGCATGTTCAAACCCAAAACAAGATACGGATGAGCCTGTTTCAAGGTTGCATTGTCAATGAGAGCCTTGAGAGCTGTTTTGAATGGA
>QFDT01001775.1:0-17878 GCA_003315915.1 Macrolepiota dolichaula
ATTTCCACTAGAGCGCTGACTAGTACAAATAGAAGTAAATCTTTCACAGCCCGTCTTTTTGTTCCAATTTTGATAAGTTTTTCGTATATCCAGTGACCGACAGTAATCAACCCGTGTGAGTACAGGTATATACCCGGAACTTCGAAGAAGCTGAACCTAATTTTTTTTCGGGCTCGGAAACGACATTGCTGTTATCAGGCTGATGCACCAATTTTTTGAACGATAACCCCCATCATTCGTTCACAGCCTAAGTTTCCATGCCGCCTTTGCCCTAACCCTTGTTTGCCACACAGAATGCACAGTATGAGATGTTGAACAGCATAGGTGTCAAAATGAGCAATCGGGGGATCCAATCATATCCCTCCACTCATGCCCCATTCGGCTTATTCTTCCCCTAAGCTTCTCTATTCCTGTGTCCCTTTGTTCCTCTCGGGGAATATATCGGGGAACTTTTTGATGAAGCTGTACGAATCACTGCTCATTATATGTCTTCGATAGTGATGGATCCAAGTAAGTGATTGACCTGAGGTTCGACGACTCAGTTGGGACTTCCCGTAACGTCAAAGAGCCAAGCTTGCAGCACCGGTATAATCAACGGATGTGATATGAAAAGTCATTCCATGGAGTTATTGGCCTGGTTATGGGCACCGATTGATCGATAACAGCAAACGAATCCACTGCACAGCAAGTGGACGTGCAATGCCTACAAACCTAGAGGCTGTTCGTAGAACCATCATTCCCTTTGGGAAGCAACACTATTCTTGTCTTGTCATTGTTCTGTTAATCAGACGCGTCTGCAGTGCCTCTTCAGAAGGGCTTGAATGAGGGGTCAGCGGGGATGGTTATAAATAAGGGTAGAAACGACAAGTGAGGAGCATCCCAACCCAATTATCTAGCATATCTCCGCACTCTACCATGACAATCACCCTCTACGACCTCGCTGCAAGAGATCCAATTAAGACTTGGTCCTATAACACATGGAAACCTATGTGAGGGTATCTCCTCCCAGTGCTGTGTCACACGCTAAACACAAGTGCATCGCTAGATATATGTACAACTACAAGGGTCTTCCCTTCAAGATCATAGCGCTCGAGCTCCCCGAAATCGAGCCCGAATTCAAGAGACTTGGTATATCCCCTAGCGGGAAAAGACCTGACGGCACTCTGGCTTATACATGCCCTGCCATGATAGATGGCGAGAAACGGATTACCGAGTCCTTCAGAATCGCAGAGCACCTGGACAGAACCTACCCTGACACCCCCAAAATCATCCCCCCCGGATGCAGGCCACCGACTGCGGCTTTCTATGAATACTTCTTTTCACACATTGAAGCTCTCTGGCCCATCCTATTCCCCAAGATGGAAGAAAATGTCGTCACCCCCGCTAGCGTCGAACACTTCCATAGAACGCGCTCCGAAAAAATTGGGAAGCCGTTGGAGGAAGCCGAACCACATGGAAAGGCACGCGTAGAGACTTGGAAGAAGGTCAAGGAGGGATTCGACGAGCTCGACCGACAAATCAATCAGAGGGGCGGTCCGTACTTCTGGGGCGCGGATCCTACCCTCGCAGACTTTTGCGTCGCCAGTTTGCTTCAGTCGATGAAAATCTGTTTCGGGCCTGACAATGAGGAGTGGAAGGCTGTTGAAGCGTGGGATGATGGAAAGTGGAAGAAATACTTGGCAAGCTTGGATAAATATACGAGCCTGGAACAGGTCAAGGACTAGGTGTACGATATTTTCTTTCTTGTCATCCAGCAGGTGTAACTATACATATCGTCGTTTGTACAATGGCCCGAGTATCAGGGCGTAAATTAGCAATATAACTCACATACCAACGCACGAGCTGATCATTCTCCCATTCATTACTTTTATCAATGGGGTTTCAAGCCGCCCCCCTTTTTCGCGCCCGTCCCAGAAGGGTGGTTCACAGTCGCACGGGGCTGGCCACTTGCATGGATATTTATTAGAAGGCGACTAGGAGAAGAGATAACCAAGCTTACCCTCCAAATTCAGGCCAGTCTTCGTCATCGTCAGGGTCATCAGTCTTGGATGGTTCAGTCTTCGTTGGCTCTTTGCCTTTTCCCAAAGGCGCATCCCCAGCTTTCCCGCTGGATGGGTCGCTTACAGGGGTGGGTGGACCGCCCTGGTCCTCCACTGAGCGTCCAGCCTCATCGTCGGAAGTGGTCGCGCTTTCTGTGTTCGCGGCGTCGGTAACGCGCTATCCATTATACTGATTAAAATCTGTCGTAAATGGCCCGAAAGCGATAACGTACGTCAGCATTATCCTTCGGAAGCTTAGAGCTACTGAGGAGTGAGAAATAGTCAGGATGAGCCGAAAAGACGTACCTGGATTCCATCGTTGTGCTCGTCTGTTATCAGGTGCTCAGTGGGAACAAAGCAACCATCCCCCATCTCAACATCACTGGAATGATCTTCCATATGGTAACATGTGACAACAACCCTTCCCTTATTTTTTTTACCCACGGTCTCTCTTCGGGAATGCTCAATTCGGGTTTTGTGGTCTCTATTCAAACATACATATTATCTCTCACGTCTCTATTGCTTGAATGAAAGGTCTCGCGCCTAAATCACTTCAAGGGTCTCTGTTCTTATCTGCTGGACTCGCCCTAGGTACAGCCACTTGCTCCGCTTATGTCCTATACTACCATGTTTTACGGATTTTTCAGCCAATCACAGGAGCGGATCCATTCGCGTCGGTAAAATTACGATTCAAATTTTCGATAACATACGTCTCTTCTTCTTCTCTCTCTTATTCCGGGGATGGTTGCTGAGGCGCTGATCTGGGTTGCATGACAAAATAAGGGTACAAGGGGAGACAATGAGACCTCTGGCGAAAAAAAAACTGGTGAGGTCGCACAATATACAATAGTGTTTCCTACGCATCTATGCTTAAGTTATGAAGCTGATGAATAGCCCTAAGAGTGTCCACAGAACGACCAGGGTGCCGTAATCGTGAGCCGACAGGGAGTACGGATGGACGTCCAAAGTCTCCGTCGCCAATTCATAGAAGAACGAAAGGTAGATGGCGCGGTCACAACAACGTACGAACGAGGGGAAGAAGTTATAGGTGACGAATGTACTTACCATAGCTCTCGTTACGACTTTTTACCCCCGGAGACCATAACACCGGCCACATCAGAGCTTCGGGAACGTTTGGACAATTGGAGGAGTTGTGTGAGGTTTGGTCTGATAAATGTTCAATTGAGCAAGGGTGCTTATTCACCGCGGGGTCGAGTGTGAGTGCCAACAGTTAGGTGTATTGATTTGTCAAGATCCCGTCGGCCCTTGCACCTTGCTCTCCTATGAACAATCCATGATTCTTGAAGCCGAGGTGCTCATTACATGTGTTCCACCTCTCTATTCTGACACGAGTTCGGAGTGTGGGTCTCCTATTATTTCAATATCTGGTCACCAGACGAAATTTTCAGCATTAATAATACCTTGAACTCTCAGTCCCAACACAAAGTAATTGTGGGGTATAGGTTTTTGTAGTGGAGGCTCTAATGTGTGAATCTCCGTTGAAAGACCCCACATAGGGCGTGCTCGTATTGTATGTTCTTCCAGTTGCTGGAAAAGTCGGCTATATGTCGTTTGCCGAAGAAAATACTGTGCTGTAGCAAGCCCAGTGGCAACCCGGCATCCAATTATGTCGCTTGTGAGATAGGTAGTCACGACATCATGATCAACGTTATGGAAACAGTTCTATCATTGACTTCTTGCGACTTTCGGAAGTGCCCCAGCTATGCCATAGTACATCTTATGTCGTCTCCGCTCATCCATGGACTTCGGGATTTCGTTGGTTTCAGCGTGCCAAGATGTGATATACTTTGACCATCTGCCAATGATACCCCTTTGGGAGCTCACACGATTGAAGTTTATGCCCGTAGAGCTAGAAGAGGAAACTGCTCCCTGTCGGACAGGGAACTTCGCGATAGACGACTAACCTGGGGTCGGGGGTTGTATTAACAAAACTTCTAGCGACGCTTGGAGATCGTTCATGGTGGTGTGAACGTAATCTGTGAGAAAAGTTACTGCAATGCGAAGATAAATCTTCATTTTCCGGTATCGAGGGCTGACTGATGACTGCTAACAATAGCACGAGAATATGACTTACCAAAGAAATCACATATATTCGGATCTGGTCAGTAGACATGTGGGGCTACCAAATGTGTTGATAGAAGCGGGATTCAACAGAACCCTGTTGATCGTTCGCGAAAAGCTTTAGCCGAGTCAGTGGAAAGACTTACTAATGTGGGTACAGATATCGATGATCTGGATAGCATCTCTGTGTAAGAGTGTGAAAGGTAGTACAGCTAGTGGGGACGGGTATAAAAGAGGTGTATGTCTTGGGTGAAGAGCATTATCCTTCTCACGTCTTTCACTCTTAACCATGATCACTTTCTACGACCTCGCCGCCAAAGACTCCATCAAAACTTGGTCCCCTAACCCCTGGAAGACCAGGTAAGTGCCTCGTCTCTCGTGCATTTCAATCCTGATCATGGACACCCCCTAGATATGTTCTCAACTACAAAGGTCTCTCTTACAAGACCGTAGCACTCGAGTACCCCGACCTCGAGCCTGAATTCAAGAAACTCGGAATCCCATCCAACGGCACAAAAGGCGACGGAAGCCCACTTTACACATCCCCATCCCTCATTGATGACTCCACAAACACCAAACTCAGCGACTCCTACAAAATCGCGGAGTATCTCGACAAGGCTTATCCCAACACACCCAGAGTTATCCCACCTGGCACCGAGGCATTGCAAGCAGCATTTTACGATCAATTCTGGCAGGTTATCAGCTCCATCTGGGTTCTGTACCTGCCCAGACTTCCTGTCAAGGTCTTGAACCCCTCCAGCGCCGAATATTTCACGACCACTCGTACTGCGTTCTTCGGTAAGCCTCTGGCAGATGTAGAGCCTAAAGGGGCGGAGAATACAGAGGGTTGGAAGAAGGTTCAGGCTGCGTTTGACACGATCAATGGGTGGTACAGCAAGAGCAACGGCCCCTACCTTATGGGAGACAAACCCACATTCGGTGACTTTGCGGTTGCTGGTTTGCTCCATGGATTGAAGATTTGTTTCGGGGAGGATAGCGCGGAGTGGAAGAATATCGCGACATGGAACAACGGAAAGTGGGTAGCCTACTTGGCCAGCTTGGATAAGTACGCCAGTGTTGAAAACTAGGTGTGTTGCTTAAGTTTCTCCTGACCCTATATCTTATCTTATCTCTGCCGCAGGATCCCGAATGAATATCACAATGATGTATTACATGAACTGGACTCCACCTGTAAATCATATTGTTTTATATATGAATATCTAAAAATACACTGGTCACATTGAAATGGTCGACGGTATATGAAAGATAAATGAAATTCAATGTAGAGATGATAGTCTAGTGATCATTTTGTATCATATTACGCCGATATGATACCCAGGGCTTGAAAGTTCAAACGTTTGCAGGATGAAGCTCGAAGCCCGTACTTTGAGGGCAATATTGTGGTATTCGGGTCTGGAGGCATGGCTCCACATTCATGTGATAAAATGTGGAAGCCTCTATTGACCAACTTCCTGTCTACGCGCCCACCGCTCACTACGTAGTACGTAAGTACACGGATATTTCTCAGAAAACACAGCATGTTTCCAGAAAGTCGTTCGCAATTACCCACCGGCCGAGTTAATTACCGTTGCCACAACCATGCTTCCTGGTAGGACCCCCGAAAATCCCTATATGATCCCTGATCAAATTCGGATAGGATTTTTGGTTTTTTCCAAAAATCCCTGGTACGAAATCGGATAGGATTGGACCCCGGCGAACAGCAACCCAGGTTGGAAGTCCCGGATAGAATTTGGGGGGGTCCATAGGACCCTGACTCGGCTGCGGATAGAATTTTCGGTATGGAGGGGGGCTCAAGGGGCATCGGCTGGTGGAGGTCTTGTCGGCATAGGCGCAACACCGTATGGGGAATGGATGCCGACAGATACCGACTCTCTTATCTAACATGTTTTGTGATTAATTTTAAGAAAAACATGTCCAAGAAAGTTATTCTCGTTACACTTTGTTACCTCATCACACATTCTTTCGAATTTTGAACAAGGACTCGCTTCTATCTATGCAAACTATCAAACTATTCCAAAAACCACCCGAGTTTAACAAAGAGCAGTGGGTCAAGAAGGGCAAAAAATACCCCAGTAATCCCTAACGTCAATCCAAGCCTCCAGCACCACCTTTCTGACTCTTCAAACATATATATAGGCGTGTATCAAGGCTATGTGTAGGCTGTAGAGAGAGGAAAAAATTGGGACAAGGAATTTTTTATGAATTTAGCGCTGGGACCCTGGTAGATTTTGCGGATAAAATTTCAAAAATTTTGAAGCCTGGGCCGTTTTCGGATAAGATTTTTGAAAAATCGGTCAGGATAAAATTTGGAAATCTCTGATCAGGGATCATATAGGGATTTTCGGGGGTCCTTTCCTGGTCCAGCTGTATATGGTGTAATAGGAGCTTCCAGGTCATCTGTGCATAGTTCACGACAGGCTTAATGTTTGAAGACGTAAATATTTGATGTCCAAGCTCCAAACGATATAACGGGTGCAGGGGGGCATAGATGAAAATCAAATTAACATGATCACCCTCTACGATGTCGCTTCCAAAGACCCCAACGGACAGACGTGGTCGCCAAACGTCTGGAGAGTTAGGTGCGACATTTTCCTTCTTATCTCTAAAGCTGTATTCATTCAACGTTCACTGGCAGATACATCCTCGATTTCAAAGGCATTCCATACAAAGTTGTCCCTGTCGAGTACTATGACATTGAATCAACGCTGAAAGGAGCAGGTATAGGAGTAACAGGCCAAAGGAATGATGGCAGTGACCTCTACACCGTCCCCGCTATTATCGACTCAAGCACTGGAGCCAAAGTCTCCGACTCTATCAAGATTGCATTATATCTCGAGGAGTCGTATCCAGATACCCCTAGCATCTTCCCTCATCATACCTCTGCTCTTCATCAAGCATTTTTTTCGAATTTCTATTCGTCAATCGCTCCGATTTGGACCACGATTTTGCCTAGAATTCCGACGATCTTGAATGAGAGAACGAGCGCATGGTTCATTGACCTTAGATCCAAGACTCTTGGGAAGCCGTTAAGTCAAGTTGATCCTGTTGGCGAAGCACGCGAGGAGTTGTTCAGGAAGATGAGGGAGGTGTTCACTACATTCGACGGGTTTTATAAGAAGAATGGAGGCGGTCAATTCATTATGGGAAATACCCCCGGGTTCGCTGACTTGATGATTGCCGCCGCGATCCAGGGATTAAAGGTATGGGGCGAGGAAAGTAGTGAGTGGAAAGACTTTTGCACCTGGGATGATGGTAGATGGGTTCAGCTGTTAGAGGCAGTGTGCAAGTGTACGGGAGAGCAAAAGTGACTTTTGTAAATAAAGAGTTGTTTCCCTGTATGTAAGAGTGAAAAAGGTTAATTTGTTGGATGTACGCGCAATTCCTTCCTAAAGGTCAATCCTTGACGGGCTAGGATTGTATTTCCGCTCAACTATGTAGATTCCTCGTCGAGCAGAAGGAGTTTGGGCCAGTCGTCACTCAGCCACAGTAGATGCGGGTAAAAACGTAGTGATTTGACCAACCCACGAGGAAATCAGATGAGACGATACCCGAAACAGAATACGCTCTGCGTCTAAACAGGCTCGATCACATGACTGCTATCCGAGTCACAGTGACTCTTTCAAGGCGAAAAATCATCAAACCGTTTAAAATCCATGGTCATACCGGGTGCTGGGCGCTGCGATAAATAATTCAAGCGTCCATATGGAAGCGGCTGATTGCGGATATATATAGCCCTGTTAATAAGTGTAGACGGTCATGATCAAGATACACCTTTTCGCTTCTCTACATCCAGAACCCTCACTATGATCACCTTCTACGACCTTGCTGCAAAGCCTCCGTTAAAGACATTCTCTCCGAACCCTTGGAAGGCAAGGTAAGAACATAGAAAGTTGTTGGCATCACCAATGTTAGACAAACCTTCCTCCCCAGATATGTCTTAAACTATAAGAAGCTCCCCTACAGAACACTCTGCGTAGAATTTCCGGACATTGAAGATGTCTCCAAGAAGGCTGGGATTCCACCCTCCGCAAAGAAACGCGATGGAGTCACCCCTTACTATACTTGCCCAGCTATAGTCGATGACGCCACGGGTGTCGCTCTCTCAGATTCCTACAAGATCGCCGAATATCTCGACAAAGCTTACCCCGATACGCCCAAAGTCTTCCCTCCCGGCACCGAGGCGTTGCAAGCCGCATTTTATGACCATTTATTACAGGTCGTTGCTCCTCTATGGCCCATCATTCTGCCAAGGGTCCCAAGGGCTCTGAACGAGCGCAGTGCCGAATACTACACTCGCACGCGTGCCGAGCGCTTAGGAAAACCGCTGGATCAGCTCGAACCTGTAGGGGAGGATCGCATTGTTGCCTGGAAAAAGGTCAAGGCCAAATTTGACCAGCTTGATGGGTGGTTGAGCAAAAGTCCTGGGCGGTTCATTTTTGGGGATACGGTGACTTTTGCGGATTTTGTGGTTGCTTCAATGTTCCAGTCTATGAGAATTCTCCTTGGGGAGGGTAGTGAAGAATGGAAAAACATAGAGGGGTGGCATAATGGCAGGTGGTCCAATATTTTGAAGAACTTGGAGGATTATGCGAACGTTGAGCACTGAGTAGGGTAGCAGGATCCAAACTTGGGTGGTCCATGATACAGAACTGATGACATTATCATATTGGTAATATGCAGATAAGAAATAATCTCCTACATCGCGAAACGCATGGAACAAATTTTTAAATAAAGAGATCGTGATGAACGTTATCTTTGAATCACAACGACCCTACGTCTGAACTGCTCGCTGATTTATTCCTCTTGAGCAAGGGTGTACCCCCGCGCTGGCCGCCGGCATACCAACAAAATTAGCTACACGTCGAAATGTATCGCGTGGTTACTCGGCTTGTGGGGATACAAAAGGCGCTTCTGTCCATAGATGCACGAACATTTCAATCAGCTGCCACAACTTCGTTTCAGAAGTCCCGCGTCAGAATGGACGTTACTGGCAAGACATTGCGAACTGTTCTCATCTGCGTTCTCCTCTCATACAGCAATCCAATCTGGGGTCTGAACTTAATCAGCCGGGAAACAGATGATTATATCAAATCAGTCATTCAACAATGGAATCTCACTGGCCTCGCCGTCGCAGTTGTTCGCCAAAACCTAGATTCTCCTGCAGGAGGTTGGGACCAAGAATTTCGGTCCTATGGCAGGGCAAAGGCGGATGGAACTCTTGTTACTCCGGACACTTTGTTCCCGATAGCGTCGAACAGCAAACTATTTACTGCGTTGGCTACGGGATTACTGATTTCAAACGAGACGCTCAGGAAGGAAAGACAGGTCGATCTTTCTTGGTCAACCAAGGCTAGAGATGTATTCGGGGATGTGTGGGAACTTATGGACGAAGAAGCAAGTCGTGGGACGAGCCTCCAGGATATGTTGTCCCATAGGACGGGGCTTCCACGACATGATGGAAGTCACCTCAACTGGAAAGGAGGAGTTGCTGATGAAGTACGTATTCGCTATTTGGTCTGCTACAACATCTAATTCCAGTGTTGTATTAGATTAAAACACTCCGATACCTCCGACCTTCGGCTGAGTTCCGGGAGAGGTATCAATACACCAATTTGCTGTACGATGCAATGGCGTACTTGCCAGAAGTGCTTGTGAACGATTCCTGAAGCTCCTATGTCGAACGGCATATGTTCAAACCCTTGAATATGTCTACTTCGACTTACTCTGTTGCGACAGCCGAGGCCGGATTCCTAGCTGACGGATTTCAGGTCAGCGGACAGGATCTGAAACGTGGTTTGAACGGTGTAAAGAAAGCTATCGTACCACTTTTCAAGAGACATGGAGAAGAGGACGTAATAGCGGGATCCGGAGGAGTTGTTGCTTCCGCCCGAGATATGGTATGCTCAACAATTCTGGTAATTTTGGGAAACTCAGACAAAGCTCTAGGCGACGTGGGTTTCTATGCTGTTGGCCCTCGGGCGTCACCCTCACCGAACCGTTCAGATCATACCTGCGGAAGTTGTGAAGCACACTGCAACTGGAGCGTCCACCATACCCACCAGTGTATTCAGTGACTTTCCGGAGTTGGTAATGTCCTGAATCTATGATGCCTGATTCATTCATTGCTCAGACTTTTCTTACCAGAGCATCTTCGTTTATGGTACTGGTCAACAAATTTTCTCTTACCGGGGCCACGAGGTTGTTGAACATGCTGGAAATATCTTCGGCTTTTCTTCTGAAATCATCCGGCTTCCTAATGATAACCTTGGAATCGTTCTGCTCAGCAATGATTGGGTGTCAAACACTGCCTTGCGTGCCATAAAATGGAGGCTCATTGATGAGCTCGTCGTCAGGGCCGCACTGCCCAGTAGCCCTTGCATTGATTGGATTCCAAGGTAGATGTACATCTTCTTATTCAACACGACAACCGAATTATTAACACGCTATCTCAAGGTATCAATCCATCGAGGAGATCGCGAAGAGAGAGCAAAGAAATTATACACCCCGTCCAAGGCACCCGACCTCCCCCTCCTTGGCACTCTCTGACCTTCAAAAGAGGTCATATAGTCATCCGACATACGGAACACTTAAATTATGCTTGGTCCCTGATTCTCCTTCATCTCCTGAGGCCTGGCCGCAAATAGCGTTCATTGATGCACCCGCAGGGTGCCCCGCAATTATCGATTCATTGCCAGTTCAACGGATTCTCGGTATCTCAGACCCCTCCATTCCAACACTGATCATCCCCCTCAAAAGTGCCTTTACTACTCACATACGCCTGACCCACTTTTCTGGCGATGTATTCAATGGGACTGTCATATGGACAAACGCAGAAACACGTTTGAAAGAAGGATTGGCTACCACAGACCAGAATGGCCAATGGGCAGATGACGGCGATGTGGTGATTTCACTTCAGGACTTCGTGGTAGAATGGGTCGCACAGGGAGAAGCAGAAGAGGGGTTAGCATTCAAAGGAGGGTTTTGGGGATTGGGAGCTGGTGAAGAAGCGCAGTTGGGTGGTGGAAAGGAGACTGCGGAAGTTTGGTTTTCTAGAATGGGGGTTTCCATATCAGACTAGGTAACCCATTATGGTTGCGATGTCAGGGGTTGTCCGTAAAACTTGTTCGCTCTGGATCCAATCATCTGTGCATTTGTTTCATTTGATTACCAGATGCTCGAGGAAATGCGGGGGCGCCACGAATGTGTGTCTTTGGCTGATGAATCACATTCCCACTAACTGAATTCGAATTGCTTCTTGAACTCCTTTAGAGAGCCGGGGTAGTAACAGAAGCCATCAAGGGGGAAAATTCCAGAATCACGAGTCCAACAATGAAAATAGGGACCGATTTTGAAATTGAAGAATCTGTGGGCGCTGCTACACGTAAGCAACATCTGAGTCATTTCACTATCAAGATGGCTGCGGATATTACTAGGGCGATAGGTCCATACCCTATATATTATCGCATCGATAGCGAAGGAAATATATCCTTAACATCGTTCAGTACCTGCAAATGATTACACTCTACGATATTGTGGGGAAACCCCCGATCAAGACAGGCTCTCCTAATGTTTGGAAAGCGAGGTAAGCCCCACAGCTATATCGATATCAATGTCTTTTGGACACACTAAATCCTCGAACAGATATGTCCTGAACTACAAGAAGCTTCCCCACAAGACAATCTATGTCGATTTCCCTGATATCGAAAATGAGTTTAAGAAGGCAGGGATTCCACCCTCAGGAAAGAAACCCGATGGGGTCACCCCGCACTATACATGCCCATCCATTATTGATGACGCTACTGGAGCCATCGTGACTGATTCGTACAAGATTGCTGAGTATCTCGACAAAGAATACCCCGATACGCCAAAGCTTTTCCCCCCCGGCACGGAGGCGTTACAAGCCGCATTCTACGATCACCTATTCCAGGTCCTTTCTGGACTATGGCCGATAGTTCTACCAAGAGTTCCCAAGGTGGTTTTGAGCGAGCGCGGCGCGGAACACTACACTCGTGTGTATAGTGAGCGCTTTGGAATGCCGTTGGCCCAGATGGAACCGGTAGGGGAGGCACGTGTTGCAGCGTGGGCAAAGGTGAAGGCGGGTCTTGACCAGCTTGATGGGTGGTTGAGTAAGAGTTCTGGTCCGTTTATCATGGGGGATACAATTACTTTTGTTGATTTCGTTGTCGCTTCAACCATCCACTCGTTGAGGACCCTCTTCGGGGAGAGTAGTGAGGAGTGGAAGGACTTAGCGGGATGGAATAACGGGAGGTGGTCTAAGATTTTGAAGAACCTGGAGGAATATGCGACTGTCGAGATTTAGAGTCAAGATTGTACTTGAGCTGATATGTTAGAAATGACGTCATTGAATTTGTTCATCAATTCAACACATGGCCGAAAGAAGAGAACCCTCCCGGGTGGAAGGTGGGTCTGTGTTTATGGAACTTCGTATTCAACATGTTCTGGTCATGCGGCCACCAAAACTTCCCAGGCTATTACTCAGCCAACACCCACTTGCATTTATATAAAACCAGAGAAGACGGCGCTGCTAGTTAAATTTCGATTGTACATTAATCATGATCACCTTCTTTGACCTTGCCGCAAAGGAACCAGTCAAAACTTGGAGTGCCAATGTCTGGAAAACCAGGTATGCATAGATTCCTGTCGAAATGATGATTGACCTAAACTGTCCCCAATCAGATACGCTCTGAACTTCAAAGGGCTTCCGTACAAGACCGTTTACCTCGAGTATCCAGAAATTGAAACCACATCCAAGAAAACAGGTATTGAACCCAGCAGCAAGAAACCTGACGGAAGACCGCACTACACATCCCCGGCCATTCTCGATGACGCTACCGGTGCTGCCCTCGCCGATTCCTACAAGATTGCCGAGTACCTCGATAAGACGTATCCAGACACTCCGAAGATTATCCCTGCAGGGTCTGAGGCACTCCAAGCAGCCTTCTACCGACAATTCAATCAGAGCATGGATCCTCTCCTAGTATTGTTGCTGCCGAAGATTCAGAGAGAGCTCTTGAATCCACCGAGTGCCGATTTTTATTATCATGCTCGGAGTGCCGATTTTGGTACGCCGCTGGACAAGGTTGAGCCTGTTGGCGACGATTGGAAGAAAACTTGGGCAGAGGCGAAGGCCACATTTGATGTAGTGAATGGTTGGCTGAGCAAGAGTACTGGACCGTATTTCATGGGGGAAGCGCCAACAAATGCGGATTTTGCGGTGGCTGGGATGCTTCAGATGGCCAAGGTCACACTCGGAGGGGAAAGTGTTGAGTGGAAGGAAATTGAGACCTGGAACGGTGGGAGGTGGGCGGCCCTGTTGAAGGATCTGGACCAATATGCGAGCGTCGAGAATTAGGCCAGTGCTGCGCGATGTACCTGATGTAATTAGTGAACAATGATGTATCGATCATGACGGCTCAATACGTTCCCGGTAGACCGTGATGCCGACCACCACCCTTAAAATGCTTATATCAGGAAAAAGTACATACGATGCTGTAGATTGACAAATCTTGTTTCATTAAACAGAGTCGCTGGTTGTGGTCCCTATTTCGATAGCTGGCCACGCCGTCGTGATGTCATTACTACCGAGGAATCTCGAGTCAGGCCCAGAGCGAACAGGCACCGGAAAATGGTTCTCAAATGGACGAAAACCACCCAAAGGGTGAAATTATGGATGCAGGTATTAGAGTGATGTTGACCGTGGTGAAGATTGTTGGAGACTCAATTGAATTTATGTTGGTCCATGATAAATGACGTCGCCTGATTTGTTCCTCGGCTTTAGCCGCGCGATCAAAAGAAGAGAACCCCTACGCCCGGGGAAGGTGAGTCTGCGATTGTGGAACCCTGCATTCAACATATGCTCGTCATGCGACCACAGAAACTTCCCATATAATGACTCAGCTAACATCTCTACATATTCATATATAAAAGGACAACACCGTTGGGTAGCTTCTAATTACGCCCAATCATGATCACTCTCTTTGACCTTGCCGCAAAGGAACCAGTCAAGACTTGGAGTATTAATGTCTGGAAAACCCGGTAGGCGTAGTACCCTACGGGACCAAACCGAAAATTGACCTATACTATCCTCCATCAGATATGTTCTGAACTTCAAAGGGCTTCCGTATAAAACCGTTTACCTCGAGTACCCAGATCTCGAACCGACTACAAAGAAGGCAGGTATTGCGCCAACCAGAAAGAAGCCCGATGGAAGACCTCACTACACATCCCCGGCCATCATTGACGACACTACCGGTACTGCTCTCGCTGATTCTTACAGAATCGCAGAGTATCTCGATAAAACGTATCCAGACACTCCAAAAGCTATCCCTGCAGGTTCCGAGGCGCTCCAAGCAGCATTCTACCAGCAATTTAATCAGTGTATTGAGCTTTTCAGAGTGCTATTGATACCGAGAATTCAGAGAGAGCTCTTGAACCCGCCGAGTGCCGAGTATTATTATCACGCCCGGAGCGCGGATTTTGGCATGCCACTAGACAAGGTTGAGCCTATTGGAGACGACTGGTTGAGAACTTGGACAGAGGCAAAGGCCGCGTTCGATGCAGTGAATGGATGGTTGAGCAAGAGTACTGGTCCATATTTCATGGGAGGGGTGCCAACGAATGCAGATTTTGTAGTGGCCTCTATGCTTCAGATGGCAAAGGTAACGCTTGGGGAAGAGAGCGTTGAGTGGAAGGAGATTGAGACTTGGAACAATGGAAGGTGGGCGGCCCTGTTGAAAGATTTGAACCAATACGCGAGTGTCGAGAATTAGGCCAGGTGCCATGTGGCGTGCCTGATATTATTAGTAAACAATCTTAACTGCTTGGTAACAAGTTGCCGCAGTAGGCCAAGCCGTGATGCCGATCACCGCCCATGCATCTTGGCTTGATTCTTGTTCAGCCAAATCCAGTGGTACCAGCTGAATAATAGCTGAATAATGACATTCAGATTCGCGCGAGTGACAAATCGATATGTCAAGTGGCCTACTGGAGGCAGGGCACAGCGGAGGTAGGCAGTAATAAGATCGAGATATTGTCGAGTCACCTGTCCTCACGATGGTGGCCCATGCGATATTTATTCGTTCCCGTTTCCAGTAAAAGAGGATTCCAACACAACACCCTGATAAATCCAATCAGTTGCATTATACTACTATGATTACGCTCTACGACCTTGCCGCGAAGCCACCAATCAAATCTTGGTCTCCTAATTCATGGAAACTTCGGTAAGTGTCACTGGGCTATTGCTGTAATGAAGGAATACCGACATACAGTCATGATCATCAGATACGTCCTCGGCTTAAAGAAGCTTCCTTACACAACAATCTATTCCGACTATCCGGACCTTGAAGCTGCAGAAAAGGCCGCAGGTATTCCACCTGGTGGTGTTCGTAGCAATAAACAGCCCTTATACACAGCTCCCGCTATCGTCGACCATGCAACTGGAGCTGCGTTACCCGATTCCTACAAAATCGCAGAATACCTTGATAGAACGTATCCTGACACGCCCAAGGCATTCCCCTCTGGATCAGAAGCCTTGCAGGCCGCATTCTATGACAACTTTAACCAAGCCGTCTCCCCAATCTGGACCATAATATTACCAGAGGTCCCCGCAATTTTGAACCCGCCTGCTGCCGAGTATTTCCATCGCACCCGTTCTGAGACATTTGGGAAGCCTTTGGGCCAGTTGGCGCCTGTGGGAGAGGCACGGGTAGAGGCATGGGCAAGGTTGAAGGCTGGGTTTGACGCGCTGAATGGGTGGTACAGCAAGAGCTCGGGCCCCTATTTCATGGGAGAGGTTGCATCGTTTGCGGATTTCATTGTTGGTGGTGTACTTATCGCAGCGAGAATTTGTTTTGGAGAGGAAAGTGCGGAGTGGAAGGACCTTCGGACATGGAATGATGGACGATGGTCCACCTTGTTGAAGGATTTGGAAAAGTATGCTGGCGAGGACTAGAATGTACTTAATTCATGACTCCGTTGTGTTGGTACTCTGGAACAAGACTGTTTAACCAATTAGACATCAGAGGTTGGCGTTGCAAGTTGTGATAATACCCTACTACATTTACTACCCTTCGGCTTTCTCTATTATTAGCACTCACGGCGACTGTTCCGACCTGATGACAAAATTATTCGGTTAATCCACTGCTGAGATAAACTGTAGGCCCGTACTTGTCAAAGACAAGTGATAGTGTTCTATTCTGAATAGGATCTGTGGCAGGATAATTCTAATGTTTATTATGTTGGAACTTTCAACGGAAATGGGTCATAAGCACATCTTTCTAATTTCTTTTTGCGAGGAATAGACAAAAAACAACACTGAACTATAGGATCGACGCTCTCTAAACAATAGCCTCCATATAAGGATCCAGACCAATTTATCTCAGAATGAGTGCCGTTATTTTGCGGCACACAACCAAATCAATGAAGCAACGCGAATAAGACAGCGGTGCGACGTTTGCTTTCCCTATGTTCTTCTGAGACTCCGTCCCTCTAGATGTTACACTCAGAACCAGTAAAACTCGCCTTCCTCAGGGTGAGAGACAGTCATTTCCCTTACAACCACTCCTTTATGACAACATTATGTTAGCCGCCACCCGAACGACAGCTATTCTTCAGATTGCAGGAGATTTCTCAAGCGTTTTTACGCAATTTAGATCATCCGAACCTTTTATTGGTCGCATCTCAAGAGGTTGATCCTGACCCAAAAGCCATCCAGCTTCTTGGAAATCTCCGTGAGATCGCTGAAGGTCAATCCGATTCACCACTTCGTATCGTTAAAGGACAACTGGTTTTGGCTATTAGACTCTCTGACGACAGCTCCTTTGATGGAATATGCAATTGAACACCTGTCCTCCACAGCTTGGGGAGCGGATACAACTGTTGAGGGGGTGGACAGTGCCCGGAAGGAGCTAATGGAATTTGGGAAGGATATTTGCATCTGCAGCTCGACAAATAGTAGTTGTCCCAACAGCTAATGAGACTGTTTTGACACCGCTTCAAACCGCTGTTTGGGTGTTAGATAGCGAGGCAAAACTAAGGATTTCTTGAACCCAGATAGCATCCAGGTGGTCACCGACGGGTGACAGTGTCTTTCGACAAATCGGGGAATACTATAGGGACCTGGGGAAGCAGTTACGAGATACTGCGTCTACCGGGGCCAGTCCCCCGACGGCGGAAGAGATTGACATGGTCCAGGAGAGATGGATTGGGTTCGTGGATGACTTGGAAAGCCTCTCATCTGGATTAGTTCGTTATTGAGCATATAACCCCGGGTCGAAAGAATAAATGATCCTGATTCCCCGAGCCTAACTGCTGTTCCATCGACCGGCACGCTCCGGGGGTCAACCACACCGGCAGGAACAAAGGCGATTGTAAATGGACCTCTTCCGCCTACTCGACCAAAACGCTCATTCTTGCGGTCACTCTCCAGACAGCTATTCTCGTGCCTTCGGCTGAACCGTCTTAATTGAATACCGTGGGCCACCCCTCCCCTGTTGTCAATCGTGCTTAGCTCTAGCATTAAAGCTCGGCGACCGTGATATGCATGATTGAACTAAACATGAAAGTGAGTGTGACTGGATCGGAGCCGCGTTAACACTTCACCAATATTAGTCGTCTGGTAACCAGACACCGAATGTTTCTTAATAGATAACTTGTGGCGGAGAGATAAAGGAAAGACTAAGAACGCAAATTATGGCCGCTCACTTGTTGTGCGTAGC
>QFDT01001776.1:0-32703 GCA_003315915.1 Macrolepiota dolichaula
ATCCATCCCTCCCATCCCACCACCGCCACCACCGCCACCACCTATATTCATCCCTGGACCTCCCATGCCCTGACCCAACATGCCACCAGCACCCTGCGGCACGACTGGCGACCCAGGAGCAAACCCACCCGCACCCGCACCACCTCCCATACCCCCCGCGCCAGGCCCTCCAGGCCCTCCAGCATTCGCCCTCGCCTGCATGGCCTGCATTTGCTGATTTTGTGCATGTGCCTGTTGCTCTTGTTGTCTGGCCTGTATCGCCTGATGTGCGGAAAGCATCTTCTGGACTTGCATTTGAGGGGGCATCTGCTGAAATCCAGGTACGTTCCGGATCATATACTGCACAAACGAATTCCCGGGTTGTTGTAGCATCTGATACATGGGGCCCATCATACCTGGTGCAGGTCCTCCCCCTCCTCCAGGACCACCCCCTCCAGAGGCTATACCACCCATAGCAGCAGGGTTAGCGCCGGGAGGTGACATATGTCGCGCGGCGGCTGCTTGTGCCTGTGCACGAGCCTGTATCTGTATCTGTTGCCTTGCGCGAGCTTGTTGCTCCGGCGTCATGCCACCCGCACCCCCGGGCATCCCCATCCCTTCTCCTGGGTTACCCATACCAGATAACGGGGGCGTCGGTCCCATATGGTTTCCAAGACCAGGTGTAGGTGTACCAGCATTTGACAAGCTTCCAGAGTGTCCAGAACCCCCGCTGAGACTTGATCCAGCATTGGCGCTCATACCCGCGTTCGGGTTTCCGGAGCCAACCATGGAATTCATCGGATTAGGTGTTGACGATCCACTCCCGGCTCCGTTCATCGAGGCACCGCCTGACGTAGCGGCGGCTGTAGCAGTAGGATTCGGGCCATTGGCATTGACAAGGAGAGGAGGTGCCATCATCCCCTTATTCTCGCCTGTGTCCCGCCTCTTGTTCATCATCATCTGCGCTGCGGAATCCTCTACTCGATCGCGTTTTAGCAGATTCTGTTGCTGTTGCTGTTGCTGTTGCTGTTGCTGCTGCTGTTGTTGTTGTTGCTGATGTTGTATTGACTTCATGCGAGCGATTTCTTTGGCAAAGAGAGGGGGGAGTTCGGAGTATAGTTGTCGTATGCGGTCTGTAGATGTGAAGTCGAGGGCGGGTGGTGGGTCCATGTTTGGTAACATCTGGGAAAATCATGGTTAGATGCAAGGTACGCGAGTAACAGATGTGTAGACATACGGCGAAATGTCCGTCTGCGACGGAGGCTAGCCATGAGAGGTTTGTTTTCAGACAGCCAGCATATCTGATAAAATGTAAGGCACAACCCATGAAATGGATGAGAAATCGTACTGAAGGAATCGGGGGTCATTGTTGGGTATGCCGTGTGCTTGGAACCTGGAAAAAACACTGCCGAAACCAATGAGGCCAAAACTAAGCGAGTGGAACGAAGGTTCCTTACTTGAGTAATTCAACATTTAGATCTAGTACCTTGACAACTTTTGGGTCACGAGTATTCGAAGTAGCATGGGGTATCAAATCAGGCGTTGGGATGGCGGTTTCAGGGGAAGGTCGCAATTGATGTTGGTGTTGGGAAGCGATGAATGTCGAGGTGGTGGCAGTCGATATACTACCACCTGCATGTACTATTGGCGATTTTGTTGGTAGTCGGCCCTGTTGGTGTTTCTGTTGTTTCTGGAGTTGTTGCTGCCTTTGTTGCTGCAGGAATTTCATGTCTTTTTCTTCAACTTTCTTCTCCACTTCTTTCTTTTCCTCGCTCTCTCCTTCGCCTTCACCATCGAGTTCATCAGCGGGGGGCGTTAGAGGACTCAGAGGCGCACTCTGTCTCGACGCTTGCGCTATTTGAGCCGCTCCTGCCGCTACACCACTCTCGTCCTCCTCCTCTTCCTCTTTTCTTGGCTCCGCTGGTGCTTCTGCCTCCTTCTCTTCTCCACCTTCACCTGCACTCCCGCCCGGCCCTGAAGGTGAATTCGTCTCAGGTACGGGCGACAAGGACGAGCTTCGATCACCCTCTCCCATCGCTGGGGAGCCCATAAAGCCGGGTTCGGTGGACGACGAAAGAAGTGGTGGACCTGACGTTCCTGACAGCTCCGTTGTTGTATTATTCATAGCAGCAGAAGTCGAAGACGCCATCATAGGTGGTGGCCGTAAAGATATTGACGTCGAATTTGACACCAAAGAATCCATACCTCCAAGCCCCTCTTCCACATCATCCATATCCTCCGGCGGCAAATGCATAACATCTCCCAAATCATCATTCAGAAACTCCTCCGGTCTGAAATCTTGCGTGTGTGCCAGCTGACCAGTCGGGTCCCCATCCGCATCTCCTAGCCCATCATCGTCACTGAGTCCGGACGCGCCAGTTGTACTCGCTCCAAACGGATCGTCACCGCCAACATCCCAAGTAAACGAATCAAGCGCAGCGGCGGATGCAGACGACTTGAGTGGCGATGTAGAAGGATGATTATGATCAACGTGGATCATCCTACTCTCCTCCGAACCGTTAAATATAAAACCTTGTGTGTTCGCTTGTGCGACGGGGCTGCGGTCTAGACACGGCTGTCTCGCGAGTGGTATGTAGAGTGACTCCTAGATCTGGAGCACAGATGAATGTATTCCCAAAGGCAACTCCACAGACTAATGGAGTGCGGATGTGTTGTGGGTGGTGTGATATGTATGTTCTAGAGACAAAAACAGAAAAAAGGCAATAGCATCCATGGCTTAGTCCTCCTGTAAGACAGAAACGAGCACCCACCTGTATACACAGTGATTTATTGAGGCCGTCAGCGTTTGAAAGCCGCGCGCCGTACCCAGACTCCGAGCCGAGCGTGGTGGAAAGTGAATGAAAGAACGTCAATGAGGCTGAGCCGTGCCGGTGGTCGTGAGGGTCAAAAATCGGTGCAAATTTTGGAAAATTAGGCAGGTGGTTGAGCGAGACTTGGAACGCAACCAATACACGCCCCGAGTTCTACGTTTGTGAGCGGAGGACTGCGATTCTTCTCAGCACACAGGTCAGGTCTAAGCGTGAGACTTTTACCAGCGGAGTCTCAATTCTACCAGTCTCCCCACCACCATCCTATCCCCGTCGTTGACGCCGAGCACAGTGTTGAGCATGGCGAGTGTCGGTATAGGTGCACAATAGAAAGGAACAGATCGCTAGTCAGTGGTCTCGCCCCATCACCTGGTTCATGTCCCTGGCAGCTACAATCATCACCACATTGAATCAACCAGAACCTGATTTCCATTAGATAGATGGCTAGCGATGAGCATGTAATAACAGTCTGACGATAGTAACACTACTGATTACTCGAACGAGAGGATGGACAATTTTTTCCGTTACAATATGAAGAAACAGAGCACATGAATAGGTCGTGATAGTCGTGAACATGAACATGAATGGATCGTGTAGTAGAGGTTTCGACATCGTTATGATGACAATCCAAGGAAGAGAAAGAGAGAGAGAAAAGAGTGGCGACGTCCTGGAAAAGACTAGGAGCACTGTCGCTTTTGATGAAAGGACGGGTTTGGTTTTCCGTAGGCACAAGACATCCATAAAGAACATCCATCCATCACATTTGGGTCTCCACAGCCTCCCAAAGTCTTCAGACATCACTCGTATGTCTAATGCCACCAGATCTCGATGCTGCAAGCCGTCGCAAAGCGCCCTGGGCATGTTCAAGTGTCGGTTCTACTCCACGCGTTCCTGGATGATTCTTTCCTTCATCTTGCGTTCCTGAACTCGGTAATGCAGCTTTGGTCGCAGCACCCCACATTCGACTCAGAAACCCTCCGGCAATGCCAGCTCGCGAGAGGCTAGGCATTGTCACACTTGTCGCCAACCCAGGCTCCAACTTCACCGCCGTCATCGTCACTGTCAAAGAACTCGATCGTTTGGTATTTTCGCCATTCCGGACGCGCATATTGTGAACTGGAGAGCCTAGAGCTATGACTGTGTTGACAGAAGAAGTATCGGACGGCTTCCGTGGTCGGCTATTGTTCTTATATGCGTGCGCCGGAACAGGTCTTAGCACGAATGGTCGCTTCGTTGGTGTTGGCTCTGCAGATGCATCACGTCCCTCTTTATGACAGCGCTTGATCAGACTTCTTTTCTCCACATCCGTTTCCGATATATCGTCATCAGATTCATTGTTGCTGAACCACTCCGAAGACGAAGACGAGGATCCAGTATCATCCACAAGCGAAGCCATATCCGAGGACGATGTCAGACTAGAAGCCGCACTGATACTATTAAACATCGGATTCGAAGAAGCGTTTGAAGCCTGCCGAGTTGAATTCGACGCAGAAAGATGTGCTGTTGAGAGACGCCTCGCAATTCCGCGAACCGCAGACGTAATTGCAGCTGAGATCGCCGAAGGTTCCTCGTCAGGAGGTGTAGGAAGTTGTGTCTGTGCTTGTGCTTGTGCCCGGGCCTTGCCTGCTCTAGATACTTTGTCAATCGCAGAAGCACGTGCCGAGGAAGGGCTTTTAGACAAGAAGGGAGTGAAGTGTTTAATTGCTTCAGGCTCGTCGAACCGCAGGTCATAGTCCAAGAGATACAATAGCTGCTTTTCCATGAGATTGATCTCCACGACGTCGAACATAACTGCATAGTTCGCCCAATGGACGTTTTTGGGTGACGAATCGTTGAGGTATTTGGCAGTTACAATGAGGGTAGCGAGGAATACTCTATGACGAGTGCAAGGCATTCCTGAAGGCGGGGGGCGTCAATTGAACCAACACGGTCCCAAGATATGCTACGGAAATCACCTTTGGCCATTTCGGGTAGTTTAGCCCTCAGCCTCTCGAGATATATCAGCGTCGTCAGCAGCGTCGGGACTTGTACATTCGAGCATTTAACTAAATGCACAATGAAATTTTCCAGCGAGATTAGCCGACCCGGAGATTTCTCAGTTTGTTTGCAAGGGACCGTCCTCTCCGGTGACATAGGCGGTGTAACGAGACTCTGTGCAGCGGCGGCAGAATCAAATGAAGCGTCCGCACTCGTAGATGTCGCTAGAGTACCAATACTAGCTTCGGAACTCGAGCCTGACAGAGGCGTCGGTACATTGTCGTCAACATGAATCACACTTGCCGCACTTGCAGCGACATAGTGTACCATATCCAACGAAACCCGCCGTTGCATGAGTGAGACCAGTTGCGGATCGTGCATAGACGAAGGAACCAGCGAGGCAGGGTGCCTGCGATCCAAGTGAGCAGCAGTCGCTGGCATGCGCAATGCTTGATTATCTGCACTTCAATGTGTTGGGTGAAACGAGTGCAACACAGAGTCGAGCAGAAGATGATGGTGTGAGTAGGATGTCTCGAGGAATCACACGGAGAGACTCCGAGTCGTGCGCTGCGGGTTGCCAGTGGGTCACCCCGTCTAGGGATGTGGTATGTGGTAGAGGAGAGAGGAGGGAGAAAAGGGGAATGAAGATGAATGTGTGTTTCGGCCTGGCGTGTTTTTGAACATATCCACACCAGAGACAAATTCTGCCACGCGAGCATGCTGCCATGTTTCTCGATCCACTTGGATGATGGTATCATTCACTACCAGACGAGAGAACATTCAAAGGGCCAAGATATACCACAGTGCTATCATTCCAGTAGTACCCACAGTATAGTGACCATCGGAGAGCACTTGTTGTTGATCTGGTGTGGTGGGTCGAGGAAGAGAACTGACAAGCAGGCTTAATTGATCCCAACAGTTGGCGTTTATCTGCAATTACAAACTCCTGCCAAACTTCTGACATAAGTACTTACCTCAACCCCCTCCGCCTTTGACTCCCACATATATTCTCAGCTTAGGCTGGTCTATGGCCACCAACAACCGGAGTGAATCTTCTGTATTCACGCCTTGGCCATGAACCCAGGTCTTATGCTGAAGATACACGTCCACTCCAACAGCAGCAAATATCACCTTTGTTCGCCCGTACTTGACTGCTGCATCCCGTAGAGCAGGACAGCGCACCTTGTGTTGTGTGCTCCTAGCTCCCCTCTCACGAGATTCAATTATTTTCGCCTCCAGAGCAGAGCAACTATACGAGCCGACATCAATTCTTCAGCGTACTGGAGGACCAATGCCACAGGCGCAACCTTATCTTGGTAATCGCAAAAGCAGTTCCATTATACCTTTCAAACTCCCGACGACAGCTGGCTGAGAGCTTTACGAATTTGATTTCTGACCACCGGATCTCGGCAGAATGCCTCTCGTACGTATGCTCCTATAGACGAGTCAACTCTGAAAATGCATATCGACAAAGGACTTCTGAAAGCATCTTAGCCTCTTGACTTTTCGGGAAGTGTTATTTTTCTCTTCGCCACACTGGCCCATACTAGGAATCGTTCAAGACTCGATGACTCGGGCCCTCGGGATCAGCTAGACTGGGTTGAGGATAGCGAGTGATTCTGGGCGTAATCGCACCGTCTGAGGCCTTGAGGCTTTAGCTTGACTCTTGTTTTCAGGCACTTGCGCAAGGTCACTGAGCTCCTTGATACAACTGCCCCCTTGTAACTGTGCCAGCTTTTGTTTAAGGCAAGGCAGAAAACAAATCAAGACAGCTTTGCGGTCACTGGTCGTGGATATGGATTTTGGCTCACACAAGTACCCAGCCATTTTTACCTCAATCTTCAATTCTCGCCGCCAGATAAAGCCCTCACGCTCTCGTAAATTTCGAATGTTCCGGAGACGACGGATGCGACGCATTGCGAGTAGTGGCGGCGAGCTCAAGTACAACACACAAACACCAAAATGCACATATTTGAATTCAAATTCATTCATATACCCTCACCGGAACTCATGACCTGCCGCTAGAAGCTGACTTTTACGAGGCTACATTTTTATACGTCACCAATTTGACAGGATGTTTGAAGTCGATAGCGTATAAAAGCAGGGGGCAGAGACCTGTAGACCTCAGTCACCTCCCTTGTGGTTTACGACTTACAACAACCCTCACATCTATAACAATGATGTTCTCCAAGACCTTCACCACCGCTACCATATTGGCTGTCCTTGGTAGCTTTTTTGAATTCCTCTGCGTATGTCTGAGCTGCTAACCCTCAGATTGCTAGCTTCCGTTGTTGCTGCTGATACGTGCACCGGCAGACCTGGTAAAGTCCAACAGAACGATACCTGTGACAAGATTTGCCAGAGGGATCGAGTCTCAATGTGAGTAATCAGTCTCTCAGAGCACACGAACAACACATTCTGATTCATCTCACGAATAGCTACCAACTTCGTCTCTTTAACTCATGGATTGATCCTACGTGTAGCAACCTTTCCGCAGGCCAAGTAAGTGTAGTAACCTCAAAGCGCCCCGCTTTGGTCCTCACATCATGTCCACCAGGCCTTGTGTCTTTCCATGAAAGGCGAAGATTGCACCGGCAGCGATCTCTACCAAGTCCAGAGTACCGACATTCAGGGCTGTTGGGGCATTGCCAATGACCACCATATCCCCCTCGATGTCTTCATGGCCAACAACGGGAACCCCGATTGCACGAAGCTTTATCCTGGCGAGGTGGGTTGACCTTCATTTTTTTGTGATTCTGAGAGTTTGACACTTTCTTCCTACGACAGATGGTCTGTGTTGCCTCCACCAAGATTCCCTACCCCACCAAATAAACAGGGTGGCTTTCATGATTGACACGAGCGTTGAGGATCTCAGGATATGTAACGATGTAACGGAATGTATTGAATGAATGAATGAAATTTATGGCCATGGCAAATCAAACCCTTGGTGCTACAAGCCGCTCGCTGATAATGCAACAAAGGTAGGAGGCATCTTTGGGCCCCGCCAACCTGGTTGAACAATAAGCTCGATCCGGAATGGTTAAAAAGGTGTTGCGATTTACCTCCGTGTTCCTCGGGATCGGGTACACGAATAAACGCACTCAGTAAGAATGAGTGAAGTGTGGTCGGATAATAGATAAAGCGACTGAGGGTATATGCTTATATACATGCAAGCTGAATCATGCTTGTTCAGTAATTACGCCAAATTTGCGGGGGGATCAAAAGCCTTCCGAACCTTAACACAGCCATAGTGTCATGGTCGAATTTCCAATATCATGAGGTGATGTCATTGTAACGATGAGCATTCCGCAACCCAATTACAAACTCAATATGAGTATGAGTATCATGGGTGGGTAATCACGCCCCTCGGAACGATAGTGAGCGCGTCGCAGGAATAAGAAAGGAGAAAGATGATCATAATGCAACTACGATGCCGAGCAATCCTGCCACTCCCACCCATGCGAGATTTCTCCCATCGACTATGGCTACATTGGAGGTTGCAACAGGTAGTGAATGCACTGTTGGTGTAGTGAACCCATTAGAGCTAACTAGAAACGGCGATTTGAACGAATGAATACATGTTCTGAACAACAAGATAACACACCTCCTGAAGAACACCGCTGTTGGAAAGTGGCCGCTATGACCTGTTCATTTAGGCGACATTGGGACTCCATGCAAGAGCGGCTGTCCTCTTGGAACCGCGAATTCGTACAAACACAAATCTTGTAGTCCCTAATTCACTTAGTGTCAGCATTGTCTATGTGTGAATGAGGCCAGACAGACGAAGCGCAATTGGAGGATCGAGCCGCCTGAATAAGGCATTCGGAAACGCAGGGGGGTAACGTCGGTGTCGCGGTTGGCGGCGCGGGTGTGTCCGCAACAGTGGAACCTTGGGCGTGGGTAAGCCCGGTGGCGAGAAGGAGTATGGCGACGGCTAACATAGGTTGCATGCTGATGACCTGAGAAACACCTGCTGCCTGGCGCTGGGGCCGGTTTATATGGACGTCAGCCACTTTACTTGAATTCACTGATCATTCGGGATAAAAATACATCTGCTTTTGGAGCAAATAATGGTTCTGGTTGAGGTCGATTTCAATCTCTTGTGAGGGCCGGTGATTGGCACAGGGTCGACGAGAAGGCCAATTTAACTCTCGGTGTTTTATTTTTAGAACACTGGTCATAATTCCTTGAGTAACGAGGGGAAGACGGGCCCGAATTGACTCCCTTTGGGTTAGAGCAGACAATAGAGGGGGTGAGGTATTAAGAGAAGCCTGTATGTCTCAGGGAATGCCAGCTTGACCGAAATGAGATATTTTTGGCTACATTTCTATGCTCCCAATAGTCAGAAGTAAGATGTGAGGTTCGTAAGGGGAAAGAGGAATCCAGAAAGTAGGAGCGATGAACAATAAGTTGCCCCGCATCATTGTGCCAGAGGAATGTGGTCATGGTAGTAGGAAGGGACGGATATGAAGCGTTGAAGAGGCATGCCGGAGGCCTGTGATAGTTAACACGTGAAGAGAGGTGCCCCAAGGAGGGAAATCCCCATTCCTGCCCCAAATTTGACCCAGCCATCCTACGCACATCGGCGAAAGCAAATGCTTTCTGGAGATCAGCCACGAAAGCAGTATTTGGGATGAGTGACAAAGTCCCTCAACCCACCATTGATATCTTGTCGTGTTAAGCCCATGGCTTAGTGTAAGCGTTACGCGCCTCACTAATAGTGTTGAATTCTTCAATTACAAACGGCCCGTATGTATAATATTGCATCCTCTCCAACTTTGATATTTCTGATCGGATGGAATACCCCTGTCCTATTGAAGAATGACTTCGAGTCCTGCTACGGACGGTCACTATCCTGTAGAACTTTTCGCGACAATGGATCCATATTATAACCTTGGTATGTTCACACCATAGACGGTAGCGATTCGACGGGAGCATATGAGCTCAAACCAAGCGGGGCACACGCACTGTATGATATTTACTTGGAATTGTGAGAGACGACTCAAGAATGCCTGGCTTTCGGATGTACATTCGACTTCCCGGAAGAAAATGAAGCATGACGAGGCATGATGAATTCCTTCTACTTACCTGCATTTTTTTATCGTCCACGAAACACGTGTCATGTGACCGCACATCCGCGTAACGTACCTACTTGACTCCTTCATGATCAAAGATTCACGACCGAGTCTCCCCCTAATTTATGAACAAATTACCCGCGACTAACTCCTTCATACCATAAAGCGTTGGCAGAAGTGGTCAGAGGATGTGTGCACATTTTGGTGAGCCGGTCGCGTCTCTCCTTGATCTCACTAAAATAAGGCAGTCCCACACGATCCAAATCGACTGCCTACCAGGGTGGGGCATAAAAACCATTGACCTAGCGCTTTTTGACGACAAGTACTAGAGTTACCACTATGCAGGAGTCAAGTTTGTCTTGAAATGAATGGGCTACACGTCGATCCTGGCGGAGAATGGGTGGGGGCGTGAGCCATGTGAATCCCCTCCGAACCATGTGAACTCGCCCCGAATATTACTCGCTTCCTCGCTCATGCTCGATTCCAGTTGTGTTAATAGTGCGTTATTGAATCCCCTTCCCATCGAACACCTTCTGGATGATGGTACCTTCTTTCAAATAAAACGAACATGGAGTCGTGCTCCATGGTGAGCCATAGCTCTGCGGGGTATGAGAAAAAGCCACTTAACCGGAAAGTACTGAACATCAGGGACCGGTTGTTCTCCTCGCGTCTGATGATAGTGGCTTCGCACCTTTATCAACACTCATTCCAAGGCAGAGACGTTACATTTCTACCGGGGAGAAGTGGGAACTGTTTTCTTATTTGATTGTTAGAAGTTTTTATCTACTTGAAGGGGAACATCAATCGGCGTTCTTGAGGACATTCACACCCTCTCCGGTTGTCCCTGGGTCGTATACAAAATAGCCCTCATCCCTATAGGGAATGGAGATTGGCTACACGAGGAAAGTGACTAATAGGTCATTTAGATGGCTAATACACGTACCACGTAATATAGAGAATAACGCAT
Organism: Macrolepiota dolichaula; assembly: GCA_003315915.1. NCBI lineage: Eukaryota > Fungi > Basidiomycota > Agaricomycetes > Agaricales > Agaricaceae > Macrolepiota > Macrolepiota dolichaula. Next base: position 10,827 of record QFDT01001776.1, read on the forward strand.
CGAACCTTACTCACATAGCTAACTTGTCTTCGACGCTGACGTTGAATATCATACACATTATATTCCACTACCAAAACATTATATTCCTACGCTATACCATTTACCCGCCTTATATCCCTCATGCTATACACTCCTGTGGTGTTGCCAGATCTGGGGGTGATTGACGTCTTGTTTGATGGTTCATACGTTCATCATTCTATGCCAGTGGTGTTATTGGACTATTCATTGACAATAAAGAGGGCTCCCCTATATATGTATTAGCCGAACGAATTATCTTGCTACCAGAAGCATTCTTGATCTGACCATCATAACCCACGCCAAAGACTGTACAACGAGGACTTGACCATGGGACTACAAATGGGCTGCCTATGTCCGGGTGATCGTTAAGCCCAACCGTTGCACCCCCCGACTCCACTAATTCAGTTCATACGCTATCCTCGAGGTTCCTCGAGGTTAATCCTTTGACGACCTGATTCCAATGGCAACCTCACCCTTCACAGGACCAGTCGTATGTTCAAGATCTGAATCTTTGTGAACTCCAGGTTCGACCCTCACTAAAACATACAGCTCTTCGGTTATTGTTTGGATATTTTTCTCTATGGTGTTCTGACCGTTCAGACATGTACGCAAGAGAATAGTCATACTTTGATTGCGTGTCAAAGTTCACTGACCCTTGACCTTAGACCTTTATTATCTCGCATTTCCAAAGGACAGGTGGCAAGTCAAGTCAATCGTATACTTTCTCTATCTTGTCGGGACCCTGCAAACGGCATTCGCCCTTCGAGATTTCTACACACTGTTTTGCACTACAGAAAGAAATGCCGAGGCAAATTTGGTACACCTGACAGAAACCAATAATTTCCAAAACTTTGGGTTCTTATGGCTCACTATCCCAGTCAGCAGCACACTTGGTAGGTGATGTCTTTATTTATCTTTCGTGATCCCAGGATTGAACCAACCCAGCTGCGATTGTTTCTCAGCTTTCTTATGCATACCGGATATATATCCTTTCTAGGGGAAAAATAGTCACGGCAATTATATGCGTGGTGTGTGGAAATGTTCTTAGATATTTGTCTTTAGTATTCATCTTGTGATTAGCTGGCTATTTCTCAGTTTGTCTGTGGTATTATCTCTTCCGCGACTGCCTATGGTGGTCTTGACGCGGGGAAATTCGGTGCTCTTGGGCTATTCCTCAATGGCCTGGTGAATATCAAGTTTAATCAACAATTATTGTACTAACATCAATTGTTGATACTAGGTATGGGGAACGGTTGGAGGATGCTGTGACATTCTCATTGCGATATACATGTTTTATTTTGTACGTCTATGCATCCGGCTCTTTTCGACCCAGGGAATCATAAGGTCATGTAGCTCTCGAAACAACTATCACGGGTTCCCCGGAGAACACAGGTACCCCTTACAAAAATCAAGCGACTGTTGCTTGAAACAGGAATTTTGACAGGTAATATCTCTAAGTTGTTGGTGGTCTACAACTCACCCAGTCTATTAATAGCTGTCATGTCGATCAACTACACTGTTTTGACATTTTTCGCAGACAATAACTGGTTCATGTTACCCGGCCTTTCCCTCAGTAAACTATACAGCAACTCCATGCTTGTTTTACTCAACAATCGCTTAACGGTCACTGGAGGGCGGAATCAACCCCCTCCAGACTTCAACATTGTATCATATCACCATTCAGATGGCAACAGAGCAAACGAAGGCCCCATTATGTCTGGGATCGTATTTGCTCATACACGCCCAACGGAGACCTCCACCAACGGGACTATTGAGCCGACACCTCAGTCAGAAGCGAGTGCATTCGGTGAAAGGGAGAAGAATGCACAACAAGTATAATTTATGACACACTTTTTTCGATGATTTTTTTGTTTCCTCTGGTGTCCTGAGTATGAACACTATAGACCGGGGCACAATAAACGCTTGGATTAGTAAGGTGGACAACCCAGGCGCGCCTGGCCTTCAGGCGAATGTTATAACATCCCGTGCCCGCGCACTCAAGGCGTCTCTCAGTGAAATGAAAAAGAGAGGGCTTATACTGTTCAATCAGTACCCCATACTTATGATGCTGGTACCCTTGGACTAGTTCCTTTACTTAGAATTGTGCAATTCCCGTCTGGAAATTGAACACGCCTGATTACCCTAGTATACTAATGAAACTATCAATAGGTAAATAAAGGGCACAAAGCACCCTTCCCATTAGATCTTTCCAATCAACACGTTTTTGATCATCTCCCTTGCCGTAATTCGTACAGTGTTGTACATTGTCGGCACGTCCAAAGTCGAACTCAATCCGTCCGCAAAAGCGAAGGGTAACATCAATGGAATCCAGCCTAAATCGGAATACACAGTCAACCCCCTGACTCCAACGGCTAGTGCAAGAACATACCTCGGGCATATTCCAAGGCGAAACATCCCTCATGCATCTTGTATTGCTTCACATGGCCCCTCGGTAGGTAATGCACCGACCCCGGAGGGTACCTCTCCATCTCCAAGCTGCCAGGCTTGAACGCCCACTGTTCACCGACCAAGATATTGAAATAGTCGTCGGCGGTATGCAGTCCCGTATGTCCCTCCGTTCCTAGAGGAGTTCCAAAGATAATCAAGTATTCGGTAATACTTGCATGAATGATGTACATGGCGCCCATGGCGCCACCAGCATTATTGAATACCCATTCAGAGGAATCGAGGTTGAGATTGACGGCCGTTGTGCGGTAATTCGTTGAGAGGGTAGAGACAATGTGATCGATCATGCCCTGGGTGTTGTTGGTGCCTGCAACTGCGATGGCCTCTTGTGCGAGATCGTGCAGAGCGGTTGGTTCGAAGACATACCACCTGTCCTGCAAGAGGTGGTTGAATTTGAATAAGCTTTCACCGTATAGTGTCAGTAGACTCACTTTGATGATGTCCAGCCATCGGCAGAATGCAAGAAAAAGTAGTGCAAGGATGGTCTTCGACCCCCACTTGATTAAGGTGTCTTGTCCCTTGGTGGATTTGGCCATGCCATCCTTTTGACTTGTAGTTGGCATCTGTACTAGTTTTGGTATAGGTGTTCTGCGGGATGAGCGATGAAGTCAGAAAACAGGTAGACTTAATGTTTATAATATCTTGAATATGTGGTTTATTCTCGTACGACTTGAACTTCCTCCAATTTATTTTGGCAGTTACCAGAGTATATTCTCGTCATATCGCTCGTCCTTTCGGCCCGGATTGATTGCTCATTGTCTTATCAACAGATGTGTTGGGATGATAATATATGCACAACATACAGTAGGCAGGCTCTACAATAGCGAACAAATGGGAAGATAATCTGGAATTGAATGAACATTGATGATCTTGACACTAACTGTGGCATCATAACTCTGATAGTCTCTTCACTTCCTCAATCAGAAGCTCGGCCCTCGACTTATTCAAGGTGACGTCCAAAACAGTAGTCCCATCCTCCAATCGTCCAGCAATGAAGACGGAATTTGTCAACAGCAACTCATTCGGTGTGACCTGATATCGATACCCACATACGGTCCTTTCTGCACCGACGGCGCTCCAGTCGCTCTCTAAAATCCTCGAGGCAGATACGTTTGATATCAACAGGTTCTCATGTGCATGTGGGCTGACAAGGAACGTCGTTACGGACTGTGTTACGAGTTTGTATCCCTGACCGACATGATTCAGGGAGTACGAAGAGCGTGCAGTGTGTAGGATGTGGGTGAGCTCATGCAGAGGTATTGTCTGGAGGTCGGATACCGTGAAATGGGGATAAGGGAGGGGGGCAAATGCATTGTGCGGATATAGCTCGATGGATGACGGGTCTGAATGGGGTATGATGTGTCTGAATGAGGCGAGATTACCACAATTCACAATGGTATCCGGCGACGTGCCCTTCGAATAAATGGTCTGTTGACTATCAGTCACACACCTTTCTCTAGAAATGAAAAAAATGTAATCAAACCTTCAATAACCAAGCAACCAAAACATCCCCAGTTGTGATCCCAGCCGCATTTCCATTCCACCTCCGAACTTTATCTCTTGCAGCTTCCACGAGGGTTCTCAACACATCATTTGGTAGAAGGACGATCTGCCTGTGTGCTCCTCCCCACCATCTCTCCTTCATATGCCAAGCAGCAAGTTTCAATGCACCCTTAATCCCGAGGATTGCCATCCCAGCATAGTCGTTGCCACTGCCACCAGACTGCGTATCTTGTACCTCTACCTCGCGCTCCACGCACTCTTTGATCGGATTGACATTCCTCTGCGGGTACGCGAGTGGTAAGGGTGGAACGACCCAATCAGTCCGGTTTATCTCCGCCACAAGGGCCCGCATTATCATTGCAGCACCTCCACCGTCAAATAATCCGTGAGATCTCGAGAATCCGATGCATGTATAATCACGATCGTTCTTCGCTCCGGCTGGAAAGTACGTCAAGTGCCAACACGTTAACGGGTGACTCGTGCCTTCCCATAAGGAGTATTGTCGTGGGGTGGAGGGGTGAATGAAAATGGCCGGAGGGAAAGAAGGTGAAGGAGAGGTGAAGGGAATGGGAACGTAATCAGTGAGGGGTTGTTCGGAAATTGTCGTTGTTAATGAAAAGGTGGGGTATTCATCGTATGAAGGAAGGGGACCCAGGGGAATACGCAAATACCATTCACTTTTCTGTGGAAGACGTCGTTCAGTACTCCATATAATATTACACCAGTGATAGAAGAATCTGAGCTCACTTCACCATTATTTTGTGAAACGAGCCTCCCAGCCAGCATACGCCATTTTTCCGTCACTCGCGTGAGCGCCGCCTTGAGCGTTACATGGTCGATGGTACCCTCGACGAGCCACCCAGTCACAAATGTCGTCCTTTCGAATAAGACATCCAGGGCACTAAGCGGGTACATTGCATATTGTGTTATCGCAGAGGTCTGCGTGATTTGTCTGTCGTTCATGCTCGCGTCCGTCGTACCGAAATAAAGGCAGTGGAAGTAGTTCAGTGAGAAATAGTAGATGTTTTTGGGAGCGCCGAAAGACAGTAGACACACAAGCAGCATAAAATTGCCATGGTTTTTATGCAAGGGTTAGTGCTCAAGAGTGGGTTCGGTCCTGCCATTATCATGTCCGCTCGACGCGGCCCCCGCCGAATGTGTCACAAGTGACGAAATCCGTTGCTGTGTTGTACCTTTGTCCCTGACCGTGCCTTCGCAACAATACTATCATAATGACGGAAGGGTGTTTCCCGAATGCCACCACACAGCTGGTGTGGTATGAGTCATTAAATGGGTCCTGCGTAATCTGAAATTTGAGGTGGAAAGCACACATGATGTCCTTTCGGTGGTGGTTAAAGGTAGAAGTTCGGCAGGCACCCGCTACAACAAGCCGACAATTATAAATAGCATCACCAAATCAACTATGATAGTATACGCCACACGCCACAAACCAGAGCAGGGCGAGGGTTTGGTCGGTGGTTTTTCTCAGTAAGGTTTCTTGTTTCGTCGCTGAGGATAATGCAAGTTATAATGTAGCTTCGAGCGCCCCGCTCACTACTGCTTTGCTACTATAGTGTGCGCATGGGATGCAAAGAGTTTTCCCATATACAGCGTCTGCTTACGCGAATAAGGAAGGGCACGGGAGTTCAAGGACAAGGCAAGTGTGCAGGGAGCCTTCAAAACGCGTATGGTTAACATCGCGCCCATTACATACATATATTCTGCCAAGACAATCCCCCAGTGGTTGGACATGATAGAAATACACGCCTGCAAGATGACCGCCCCCATTACAACATTGGCAAACTTGATCTTCACTGGAAATATGTAAGTGTCAGCAGTTAGCTCAAACATCGGGACCTCTTACTCGATACCATATCCTTGAGTCGAATATGCCAAATCAGTTCCGACACTGATATAATCGTATCGCGGAGCGCTCGCCTCTTCAACACCCTCCCAGGCAACCTCGGCGCCGGCTAGTATTACTGTCAACGTCAACCGGGGAATTGGTCGAAGGCTCATTCATTGTAAAATAAAATTTCATGGTGACAATTGTTTTGCAGGAACTGCTATTCTCTATGCAAGGGAGAGACGTAATTGGTAGCCGCACGAGCGATTTGATTTATGTGTATCCAGGTTCCAGTTGGACAGCAATGGTTGTCCTGACAGAAAAACAATTTTACGTAGTTTGGCATGATAACCGGGGTATAGTAAGTAGTCCGAGGGGCCACGCTCAAAAATCCTGAGGATTTGACTGAACGTCAGAATTTTGGAAGCAATGTCAGCCTGCGATGCTCACTGAATTGCCACCTGGTAGGATGGTGAGTAATTGGCGAAAAACATCCTTGATCTGAGCAACAGGGACCAGGACATCGGACATCTGAATAACAAAGGATCCCTGGCTGGTCATGCTCTACAATTCCCGAAAAAATGAGAGGTGTGTAGTACATGCTGGTGAATTTCAAGGATAATTCTAATAGCGCGCCCGTCCATTCGCCATTGTGACGCCGATCTCGGGGCTATCCTATCAAACTTTGTGTGATCGGTTACCAACCTTGAAGAAATTTTCGTCCTCGGGAAACAAAAAGGAAAATAGCAAGGGCGCAGGAAGATCCTCTTGACATTCAGATTCATATATTATAAGTTTGGGAGTCAGGTTTTGCGGGGAGCTGTGCAGGGACAACGAAACATACCGATAGCATGATTATAACTAAGCCTGAGACGCTGCAGAGAAGGCTTATCGTAAACCCAGTTTTCGGTACGCGGTAAACTATCCCCCCTTCACCAGACAGCCTCCCGGCTCGAGGATATGTTTCCCCAACCATACCTTCAAATTTGTGTGATGCCGGACCCAGGCACTCTTGACCTCCGCGTTGCTGCGATTACGTCTCATGGCCACGGGCTCTGGAATAACATTTAGCGTTTGACTGTCTTATTCATGTCATGTCCTGGGTCATAGCCTCGAATCAGCAAGCATGACAAACAGAACTTCTCAACCGGGCTTCGGCGCGTCAAAGATGTTCCTGAGACACAGCTATGATCAACCGGTTTGGGTATATGTAGCCCGGAGCGGCTAAGAGGTGGGACACAAGAACATCGTATTAAAGCTTCACGAATGTACTAGTAGAATGAGTGAGGTACTTCTCTATATTTGATACCCATATCTCGAGACAGGAGGTCTAATAGAAAATCAGGAGCGCAGGGTATCATAGCAACCCAACTTTGGTTTGTTTGCCTTATAGATCCCACTTTTGAGCGAAATAATATATATATATATTGATGTTTCGACGACTCCAAGCCAGTGGTCATAGTTCCTCCCGAGGCTTGCCATTACCGTCCTTCACCGGCAAGCACAATGCTGGGGATGTGCCTGTGAACTGGTATTCGCACTTCTCGAGTTCTTGAACCGATGTAATTGCGTTCTCGGTCCCGCAAGTCATGACAAGCTATTACAGATATGTCAATTATTGTGACCTACGTCAAATTGAAGATCTGCTCACAATGACATTACGTTCAGGACCGTTCCAGCATCTTGTACCGTGTTTGTATACCTGTTTCGAATAGTATTCAGGCGTCCCAACTTGAACGTCCGACGAAGGGTTCCAGGACTCGAATTTTCTATTCAAGTATAAATCAGTCAGGCTCGAACAGCAACAGATCAAAGTGGCACTCACCCAAGGCTATGGGTCATTCCACCATTCTTGGGTTTCTGCTTCGCCTCATTAAAGAGGCAGGCCTCGTAGATATACTCTCCGGTATCATACTCAAGACAGGTACCATCAAGTTTCTTCCACTCGCCATCAGGGCCAAAACCTTCGGCTTTGAAAATTTCCGTGATGTCTGCCTCGGACTTCTTCCTTTCCTCCTGGAGTTTCTTGAGCTGATTTTCGGCGTCGGTGAATGCCTGGCGTGCCCGAGAAGAATCCGCTGTTGGTGCATACATCAACCCCAGCTCAGGCTTGAAGGAGAAGACATACCTGAGGTCTTGTCTATCGCTGGAATAACGTGGAGAGTCTCGAGAATTGAGGTAAGACCATCCTTGAATTGATCATAATATTCGAGGGCGAACTCGGGCAGGTACTGTGCGATATCATAAACTGTGCAGGATCATATTAATACGCGGTATCTCAACCAAGTTTCTGAAATGTATCAACTTACTCGCACTCTCATCATCCTCTCCGCCGGATCGGGTATACTCGTCTTGCTCCATCAGCAATGACGTGTAATCCATGCCCAAAAAGCCGTCTAGCTCATTTTCCAGTTGACCAGCAGTCCACATGCCTTCCTCCAAGGGTTCATCTTCCTTCTCCTCTGTGCCCGTCTTTGCCTCTTCGGTTGTACCATCATCTTTGCGAACCTCATTAATATGGGGTAGGTTGGCGTGCTCTTCCCATCCGCGAACTGCCTCTAGAACCGCCATATCTTGATAGTTTGGATTATACCCACGCCGGAGGGAGTCGAGGATTTCGCCAAGTTTCTTCTCATTCTCCAGGTGCTTTTTATGTTCGCGCTGAAGGGATTTGAGAGCATTATGGTGATCGATGAGGGTCTGATAAAGAGCTAAGGAAAAATCATGTTTAGCGAATGCACAAAATTTAAATGCGTTAGATCACTCACGAGACTGTTTCTTGTGTTCGAGGGCAGCGGCAGAGAGAGATTCAGTCCGTTCAGCAATATCTGACCAAATGCATAAGGACTAGACTGAGTCAACATAAACGTGTAGCGTACCTTTAAGCCGTTCTACCTCCCTCTCCTTAACCTGGATATCCTTCTGTAACGTCTCGACGCGCTCTTCTAAACGCTTCTTCTCCTTATGAGCGAAGGCAATGTATGTTGAACGGATTTTCGACCCCTATGACATATTCAACTCAGGTCACTTTTGAAGGATATGCAATACGCACCGTCTTACGAAGCTTCATCTCCGCTTCATACTTCTTCCTGTATTCTTCTCCAATTTGCTTGCACACATTCTCACAAACACCAGGTAGCTCGTCCGAACCGTCGCAACACTGAGGTTCTAGTGAACGGATATGCGTTAGCTTCCTTTGAGACTGAGCCAGCAACATACCACAGAGTCCGTCCCTCACTCTTGAGCTTGGTATGGATGCTCCTATGTGCCCCTTATTCTGGCAGTAGAAGAGCGTATCAGGACAGGCACCAGTTCCTGCATAGAATTATATTCACTATTGCATCTCCAGATAGCGACTAACGCACCAGGCTCGTCACTTCCATCAATACAATCGCACGAATCATCATTTACAAAATCCCAAGGGATTTCCTTCGACCCATCCAGGCATCTCCACTTCTCATTCGTCGGCACATATTTAGAAACCAAGTCCGGTGGAACTCCAGCCGTCTTGTCGACGGCAGCCACAACCTGCGTCGATAGAGGAAGAAGAAGGAGATATAATGGCAACATCGCCCAACCCCAGATACGCGGTCGGCGCGAGCTGAAGAACGATTTGTTGGCTAGGTAATTACACGCACTGGGTATCGACGTGTCGACCTCACGCGCCCTGGTCGCTGACATAATAAAATGCCAAACAAGGCACGCGCATCGCCAAATCGAAGGACGACTGGAGAGGGACTCCTCATCATCGACGGTCAGCTCAAGAATGGTGAGTGTCCCCATGCCAGTCTGTCGTATTCAGCCACATTCAAGCCGTCGTATCAACACTGTGCGCGCCGGGAGGAACTAATGGATCGTTGGAATTAGGCTGGATGCGACGCTTTGGATGTGGATGGGTCTCGGTCGAATCACAGTGCTGATTGGATTTCTCTCTCAGGCCAAAGCTAAAGCAGCAGCACCGTCTGGTGGCGGAAAGGCAGCCAAGAAAAAGAAGTGGTCGAAAGGAAAGGTCAAGGATAAGGCCCAGCACGCCGTCAGCCTTGACAAGGCCACCTACGACCGTATCATTAAAGAAGTCCCGACCTTCAAGTTCATCAGCCAGAGCATCCTCATTGAGCGTCTCAAAGTCAATGGCTCGCTGGCCCGTGTTGCTATCAGGCATCTGAGGAAGGATGGCCTGATCAAGCCCATTGTGCACCACTCGTCGCAGCTGATCTACAGTGCGTGTACTTATGCAGCCTCCAGTGAATTGTACTCAATGATTGCACGCCTTTTCATAGCACGGGTAACCTCCTCAGCGGATTAAACACCCATTCCCTCTCATCGTTGTCATTATGCTCGTCTAGGCACATGTATTGCACTGCACACCAAAATTTATGCTTTCGGCCGAAAACTCAAAAACACTACCATAACCGTGACTTGCTATAAGATCAGACCGTATTTTGCACTATCAGAGGGCCCGAGAAGCATGTTCCCCCGGATTCAACCTGTGAGAATTCATCATGGAGCGCGCAACGCACCCCCACAGTCGCTGGCGATCATCATCATAGCGCCTGACAATGGATGATAAGTAAACGGTAGCCATTGTGACTATTGATCTACCTTGAGTGTTGATCAGCGACAAAGAGTTACCTTGCTTCTGTTACAAACAAAGTTGGTTAATATCGGAGGTTCAACGGAGTCCACAGTGCGACTTGCATGGAGGCAGCTGTAGTTCTGGGCTAATCCTTGAGATCTTTCGCGGTAGTCTGAATGGGTTGGCGTTCCTCGAAGGATCTCAAAGTAATGTCGATCTGAGTACTCCAGTAAGTTAGCAATGGACCGACCTAAATAGTACGAAGTTACATGGAATGGTCGATGCGTTGAAAACGAGGACCGATTGAGGGTCGTGTGGGATTTCGACTACCCTTTTCCGATTTATTTTGTAATTCTCAGGTGGTGTTGATCTGGTGACCTTTCCTACATGGCCTTGTCCACTGAACACTCCACCAGATACCATGTCCTCCCTGGACTACTATGTCGGCATTGACGTAGGAACGGGCTCTGTACGAGCATCGCTATTAGCCAAAGACGGAGTCGTCGTGGCATCTTCAACCCAAGATACCCAGACGTGGAGGGATGATCACGATCACCGCATCTTCGAGCAATCAACAACAGATATTTGGTCTGCTATAGCCAAGACCGTCAGGGCATGCCTCGCGGACGCCAAACTCGCTCCGGAATCAGTCAAGGGTGTTGGATTCGATGCCACTTGTTCACTTGCAGTCACCGATCTGGCGGGTGAACCGGTTATTGTGACCAAAGGGGATGATATAGGTTTACACGGTGAAAGGAATATCATCTTATGGGCCGACCACCGCGCAGAGAAGGAGGCGGATCTGATCAACAACACCGGTTCTGTTGTACTAGATTATGTTGGCGGCAGAATGAGTGTACGTTCCCAATTCTACTTCGTATCCCCACCACTAACCATGTAACTCACAAAAAAAAATCCAGTTAGAAATGGAGGTTCCGAAAATATCCTGGCTGAAGAACAACATGCCCTCAAAACGGTTTTCTGAATGTCAATTCTTCGATCTTCCAGACTTCCTCACCTATCACGCCACAAAGGATAGCATGCGTTCCTGCTGCTCTGTCACCTGCAAATGTTCATTCGTACCCAAGACCGGGTGGCACGCTGATTTCTTCAAGCAGATCGGGTTAGGGCAGCTTGTAGTGAACGAGTACGTGCAGATGGGAGCGGCTAATGGACAAGTGTTGACTGCAGGCATGCCTGTTGGGACTGGCCTTTCGAAGCAAGCTGCAGAGGAGTTAGGACTTGTTGAGGGTACCCCGGTTGGCAGCGCTCTCATTGATGCGTGAGTCCTTAAGATGCTGAACCATTCTGAACACTAACAGTCAGCATAGATATACTGGTTGGTTGGGTACTGTCGCTGCCCGGTTTAAGAAGGACGGTATCCTTCAAGACGAGATTCCCGATCTTCAGGAGTCCCAACGTCGCCTTGCCGTTATTGCCGGTACAAGTACTTGTCATATCGTACAGGTAATCTTCGAATCTATCCCTTGCTTGGAGCTGTAACTGATCCTCTTGAAGAGCCCAAACGGTATCTTCGTAGAAGGAGTCTGGGGACCGTACAAAGATCCTGTATTCAGGGGTTGGTGGATGAACGAGGGAGGACAATCCTCCACAGGCCAGGTGAACCTCATTCGTGTACTCCTTCATTGACATGCTCATAATATAATTTCCAGCTCATTGATTTTGTCCTGACAACCCACCCTGCATACCCAAAGCTGGAGGAGCTTGCCAAGGAGAAACAAAAGAACAAACATGAAAGTACGTTTACTACCTGGCCCTCTCCTACCTGACCTTAACACCCTCTCCCAGTCCTCGAGGACATCCTTGAACAACTCCGAATAGAGAATGGCGCCAGTAGTCGAACAGAACTCACAAAAGACCTCCACATCTATCCAGACTTCCACGGTTCGTCCTTACCTACACTCACGCTTTCACGCTAACATTCCTAATACCACCTTCCACCCCTTGCAGGTAATCGCTCACCAATAGCAGACCCACGCATGCGGGGCTCAATCACCGGCCTCGAACTCTCCTCAAGCCTACCCGACCTCGCAAAAAAATATAGTGCGACCCTCGAATCCATCGCCCTCCAAACCAGACACATCATTGCCGTCCTGAACAGCCGTGGCCATTCCATCTCCTCTATCTATATGAGTGGAGGTCAATCAAAGAACCTGACTCTCATGCAACTGTTTGCCGATGTCTGTGATATGCCTGTGGTTTTGCCTCAAGATCACGCAGCGGCCGTAGTCCGTGGTGCTGCTATCCTTGGGCGGTTTGCGGCAGAGGGAGGAGGTAAAGGTGATCAGGTTGATCAGGCCAAGGCATTGTGGGATGTGATGGTAAGATTATTGGTTCTATCTCTCGGACGTGCCGAATACTGAAGGACCTTTAGGTTGAGATGACACCGCCAGGAACACTGATAGTCCCAAGCGCTTCGCCGAGGGATAGAAAACTCCTTAATGCAAAATTCAAGATTTTCATGGAGACAATCGACATTCAACGTAGGTGGCGCGTGGAGATGGAGGAAGCTGCCCGTTAGATAAACAAAGGTTATTCAGTATCGATACAGGGTGGTCATGATCTTGTGGATCCCTCCCAGCCAGTTTGTTGATGTGAAAACCCGAAAGCGAAAACGTATCATAGATGGGTGGGCATGTCTTATTACAGGACTCAAAAGGCATGGGTCATGGTGTTGCATATAGAGCGTGTGGCTCGTTACACATAAAGCGTTTTTATGAGGTGACAGGTAGAGGAAATCAAGTATGAGAACAAGCTTAGACTTCCTTAACCTTGACGGTACCACGTAGTAGACCAGTCTAGAAAATTTGGGGGTAAATCTCTGATATTTTTTTCCAGGAAGGTAAAAGTAACGTACGCGGCGGGCAGCGATGAGACCGACTTTCTGTCCAGGAACGGCGGAGCGTGCCACTGTGGAGGCGTGACCGATATGCTGGTGGTTACCACCACCATGAGGATGGTCAACGGGGTTCATAGCAACACCACGAGTACGGGGCCAGCTGAAAAAGGGGTTTAGCCGTTGAGGGGGGAAGCGATGTGAAGGGAGACGCACTTGTAACGCTTGGCCTTGAACTTGTGGAATGCACGACCAGCCTTCAGCAAAGGCTTATCGATCCTTCCACCACCAGCGACGATTCCAACGGTTGCGCGTGCAGAACCAGAGATAGTCTTCTTAGAACCACTAGGAAGCCTAATTCTTGTCTTGTTGTCGTCAGGAGAGTGACCGATGACGGTAGCATAATTGCCGGAAGTGCGAGCAAGGGCGCCACGGTCACCGACCTTCTCCTCAACGTTGCAGATGATGGTACCTTCGGGACATTGGGAAACGGGGAGGACGTTGCCGACGGTGAGGGTGGCCTTCTTGCCACAGTAGACGAAGGCGCCAGTGTGAAGGCCCTCAGTAGCGATGAATGTCTCCTTGCGGAGCTTGTAGCGGTAGGGGTCGCGGAAAACGACACGGGCGAGAGGAGCACCACTAACAGGTGAAATGTATCAGGAAGTGCGGCAAAGCAAATGATATCTTGCTCACCGGCCGGCATCGTGGATGATCTCCTTCACAATACCCCGAACATAGCCGTTGCGCTCAGCGAAATCGAGGGCACGGAATTGGGCCGGTGCCTTGTTATGGTGGGTGTGCGCCTTGAACTACACAGAAAGAATTCGGGTAAGGTTTCTGGGGTGGATATTTGAGATAAGAACGTACGATCGTATGGGAACGCCTTTGTGCCCTAATAACACGACCCATCGTGAATTCTACGGAAACGAGTCAGTGCCCTGGTTCAGATCGAGGAGTAATTTGTCCAAGGCCCAAGAAACCGGCATTGTCGTCCCTCATACATCCAGCTACACTGAGTTCCATCCAACCCAATCAACACCGATTTCGATGCCGATTTCGCGCAGAAGACATCCAGAGGTTTCGTACAGTCGTCTAGGGCGCCATTGAACGGTGAACTGGCATACTCACATCCGAAATTTCTTGAGGAACGGTTGGTACGATCTGCGCGAGTGGATGCCCTTCGAGGTGGCTTTGCGAATAAACACGAACAAGCTGAGCTGACATAATCCAGTCAAGAAGGTTCGCCTTGCAGTATCCAGCGCCTCCGTGGAAATATTGTTGGTTCGCAATTCCAATATACCGTGTTCCTCGCCAGTGAGGCGCCGGAATACCCAAAGGGCAGGAACTATCGCGTGTGGACAAAATGCGCGGCATATTTGACTAATTATTTGTCTTTTGGAATATTGGTTAGCCCATTGTAATTGTTGATATCTCAACCATATTCACCGAGGCGGCGCATCGCTCCGAGAGGACACTCAGGCTTTATAACTCCAGCCAAACATGTATCATGATGACGAAGGTAACAGAGATTAGAGGCTGGGATATACTTCACTTTCTGTATCAACGCGCTCAGGTTGTTGGAGCAGCAAATTGGCTGCCCGTCCGCCTCGAACTGTAATCCACGGTTTTTGAAAGCAGCCCACCAGGGGTCAGGTAATCGCCCCAGCATCTCAATCGTTTGCCTTAGGATGTCTGTACTATTTCCCAAGAATGACTCGAAGAGAGCACAACCCGTACGGATACCAAAAATCGCACATCCGAATGCCCAAATGTCCGTTTCAAAACCCGCACGCTCAAATCGTGTCTCCTGGGACTGCTAATTCAACAGTGCGCACATTGCTGGTTGGACGATGGCAGAGAGGCGGCGATGTCGATTGGAAAAAAGCGAAGAGGAGCAGAAGGGTCAGTTTGCACATCGAGCTGCGAGCCAGAGGCCAAGACCCTGGACCTTGACACATTCCCTTATTCCGCACGCTAGACTTTCTCTGTGCTGCCCTAATCCAACTTCACTTGACCCGTACATGGAAAGGCTTGTCGTGTATGGAGGATTATGTACATAGGTGTTACACCATTCTACCCCTTGTAATTACACCAGACTCTTCTGGTACCCGGAGGAAATCAGGATGGAGTTGGGTCCTCATTTCTTCTAGTACCATCCAAACGTTCTGATAGTGAATAACGAAATGATACGAAGTCTGAATCGTCGTCGGATGGTGCGTTTCTCCCACCGACAATTGTGGCACGGTTGTTTATCAAAACGAGCATTGAATTGCTGTACAGTTTGCCGAGAGAGAGGCCAGGAAGCATGAACGTATTTCCTCCCCCAAAGATTGACAGGATGGTATAGGTGGTGGCCATTGTGGCTATTAAATATTAGATATCGAGTGGAGATCTCTAAACCTATCGAGGTGTACCTGTTAAGATCCCTGTTTCGAGCAATAAGCGTTTGATTTTTGTAAGAGGCACCTGAGTTCTTCGAGACACCCGTGATAATCGCTTCGAAAGCTGCGGAGAAGGTATTCAACGATTATACAAGAATGAAGGAGAGAGATAAGCGATTACATACGAAATAAAACATATAAATTGCGATGAGAATATCACACAGTCCCCCGACAGTTCCCCAACCCTAAAGAGGGAGCTCATGCTTGTAACCTGATCAAGGTTACGAGTTGTGTTGAAGGCTCACTATAACGTCCACTCGGAGTTCCGAAAAACCATAGAATCCTCGGGAGTGAGAGTAAGTAGTCGTAGCAGAATAAATGCCACAGCTGAATTGACCAATGGCAGACTGTGTTTCAGGATTATTGCAGTCACCAACCTGCAATGGTGACCTGCCTATCACTCACCGCAGACACCACGATGGTGATAAACTTCTGCTTTGAAAGTATCCATATTCGGTATGCGTAGAATAGCTGAGCGATAAATGCAACTGCACAGATATACACGTATTAAGCAGCATTAAAATCGACATGGATCTCAAAAAGATATAGGATCCACGTACCGGACGCATCACAAACCGGGATTGTGAACCACATGAAACCATACATGCGAGGGTCGATAAGATAATATGGATCACTGGAAGGTTTGCAGAACACCATGTAAAAGTCCCGCAACGCAAATGCCGTCTGCACAGTCCCGAAAATGTAGACAAGGTACACAATCGATTTGACTTGCCATCTATCTCTGGGGAATGCTAGATAATAGAGATCTGATTTTTGTAAGTTTGTGATATCTGACATTGGTCAATACTTCACATACAGGTTTGGACAGTCAGTATACCATAGAGTAATATGTCCAAGCAATATGCAAAGAGCTGTATTATGAAGGCATTGTCAGACCTCCAGGACTGAACTGCAATCTCCTCAAAAGGGACGTACAGCTGCCCCGTCTTGTAACATGCCAAAAGAAAATCCGAGGTATCACAGCGTTATAGAGGATAGGTCTAGGTGGATGTAGGCTGTCGCGAGGACAAAACGATGCCCGCAACACCGAGCAGATGACAACTAGATCAGGCGAGTATCCTGTTAACCCTACACCACTCCTCGGTTTCGTATCTGGTTTAGACTTACTTGGCTCAAAATACTTGTGGCGTCCCCGACGTATCAGGGTTCTGGATGGGGGTGTGACAAACATCGCCGGTGCATGATGGCCAGATGGCTGTCTGTCATAGGTTAGGGCATGTTCTGGTTCGGGGTCACCCAGATGCACTTTTTAGCATCCAACCATTCGGTAACGTAGGGCAAAAAGTGAAGTAAGATGTTTGATGTGACCAGGTCTTGATTGATCAGTAACCGACGTCATTGAGGAAGGGGTAGGAGGTTGCTTACCTCCTCCTTGAACAATGTCAGCACGATGCATGCGGTACACTATTATCGCTAGTTGGTTCGCGACCTTCTTAGCCAAGTCCGCTCGGCTATGAATCTCAATATTTATGATCAATAGTTCCCATTTCCTCTGTGAATATACATCCCATGCAAACCGAGGAGGAGCGGATCGATCAGCCTGCACATCGAGCTCTGCGAGCTAGAGGCTAAGACCACGCACCTGGACCTTTTTGTGCTTCCCTAACCCGATTTTCGCTGAACGCGTGCGAAGATTCGTCATGTATGGAAGTTACATCATTCTACTTCTGGTAATTACACCCTTCTGGTACCCGCAGGAATACCAAAATCAGGACAGGGCGCTAGGTGTCCTCATTTCTTCTAGTAGTATCTGAACATTCTACGAGTGAATATTGAAACGATACAAAGTCCGGGTTGTCGGAGGGTGGTGCGTTTCTTCCGCCGACAATTGTGGCGCGGTTGTTGATTAGTACAAGCATCGAGTTGCTGTACAATTTGCTGAGCGAAAGGCCGGGAATCATGAACCAGTTAGATTCCATGCCTCCGAATATTGATAGGACGGTATAGGCTGTTGCCATTGCGGCTGTTTAATGATAAATATTGAGTGTAGGTCTCTTAACGCTCGAGATAAAGAAATACCTGTCAAGATCCCTGTTTCCAGCAATAGACGCTTGATTTTTGTAAGGGGCACCTGGGTTCTTCGGGATACCCGTGTTAAAAATTTCGAAAGCTGCATAGAAAGCATGTATTAATTTTACAGGATTCAATCAGAGAAGTGTGCGATCACATACGAAATAAAACATGTAGACTGCGATGAGAACGTCACACAATCCCCCAGATGTCCCCCAACCCTGGAAAGAGCCCATGTTTACAATTTAATTACGAGCCGTGTTGAGGGTGCTCACTATTATATCCACCAGGGCACTCGAATTATCAGCGTTTTCTTGGAAATGACGATAACTAGTCGCAGCGGAATATATGCCACAGATGAATTGGATAATAGCAGTCTATGTATCTTAAGATTATCACTGTCACCAACTCGCGACGGTGACCTGCCTATCACTCACCGCGGACACCATGATAGTGATAACTTTCTGCCTTGACAATATCCATATTCGATACGCGTAGAATAACTGAGCGATGACTGCAACTGCACAAATATCCACGTATCAAATCAATGGCCTCGAAAAGGTATAGGGTTCACATACCAAACGCATCACAGACCGGAATCGTGAACCACATGAACCCATGCTCGCGAGGATTGACACGTTCTAATAGATCACTAGAAGATGCGCAGAACAGCACATAAAAGTCCCGTAACGCGAATGCTGTTTGCACAGTCCCAATAGTGTAGACGAGATACACGATCAATTTGACTTGCCATCTGTCTTTGGGGAATGCTAGATAATAAAGATCTGGTTCTTTGTAAGTTTGTGATATATGTCATTGTGGGTCAATACTTCACGCACAGGTTTGTACGGTCAGTATACCGTAGAGTAATATGTCCAAGCAATATGCAAAGAGCTGTATTTGCAAAGCAGTGTCAGACCTCAAGGACCGTAATGTCTCCAAAAAGGACGTACAGCCACTCCGTCTCGTAGCATACCAACAGGAGATCTGAGGTATCACAGCGTTATGGAAGACAAGTGTCCAGATGAGTGTGGGTGAAGAGAGGCCGCCACGCGGCTCCAGCACAAACGACACCTGCAACACGAACCATTATTTCATGATAATGATCAGATCAAGGAAGCGTTGGCCCTGCACCACTCAGCTTCATTTCTATGTACTTGTGTTAAAAGGCTTGCGGCGTTTGACAAAGGAAGTTTATTGTTGTGTTACGCCACGTGGTCAAAAGAGTACGAGGAGAGTGTGCGCTTGAACAGAGCGAGATTAAGCAAGTAGTCTGTTCTTGAGTAAGGCATTTTGGCGTTGGGCGTCGGCGCTGTGGCACTAAACCCAATTAGTGCCTTGGGGTATTGTTCATCGACCCTTGTCATCGAGTGAAGTTTACGATGACGGTTGAGGGTTGTGAGAGGGAGAGGTCTAGATGTTTACTTGTCGAGTCGGATCACCCGATTCGTAGAAGAGTGTCGAGGCCCGGATCAATGATCTCTCCGGAAAGTTGGTTGTTCTGGGTCTTACCCACCATGTGTCTACGGGTTGTGATATCTTCGAGTGAAGATAATAAATTCTCGATAAATTTCAGGGATGCGCAGTGTACCTCGTACACCGCCTTCCCCTTAGAGCTGCAACACACCGACAATCTCGAGCAATAAAATCACATTCGCACTTGTTAGCCTATCGCCGTTGGTCCCACTAAAGCGATCTCGCAAGCCCTTCATTTCTACGTTCTCAATTATTGGTCGAATCTTGGAGAGTATAGAATTATTGCGATGGCAGTGTACGGCTATGTGATGAGGCAGTGTTTACCCACCGGAATAGAGTGTGCACATCTTGAGCAGTGTGGATACCGGGATCTTCTTCAATTATCGGGATTCTAGAATTGACCAGGGGGGCAAAGCACTCGATACATGAACTAGGAAGCTCTGTAGGCTTCCTGGTGATTGAGATATTTATACTAAGTATCAGAGTCGTGTGACTTAGGGGACGGGCCGAATGCTGCCGAATGACGCCCCTCAGCCTTTACGCGGGTCGTATTATTAGGCATCACCAACATCAATGTTGGCAGTAGTCTGAGAACCCACAGTCGGATATCACATTCTTTTTTGTTGGCTTCTCACACCACATAACCCTAGGTCACAGTTGTCAACTCAACTTCCTATTCAACACCACCAGTAGCAGTAACAACGAACGATGGAAATTGCGAGCGTCGACCTGCCAACATTCTTCGACCCAAAGACATGCGTGCGGAAAGGGCTTTGTCCAGTGACTCGACTGCGGCCGCAAGGATCGGAAGCGTTGGAGTCGCACTCTTTATACTTTGAGCAGCATGGGCGGGGAACCGAGTACAAGATATTGATGATTATGGGGTTGAATTCGAGTTCATTTTCGTGGGACGCCCAGGTCAAGTGGTTCGGGGGTGGACGGGCGTTCAGAGAGGGGGAACCGGAGGGAGGGGAGGAAAAATCAACGGTGTTGGTGTTCGATAACCGCGGGGTCGGGAATTCTGGGTACCCGAGAGGACCCTATTCGTGCGTTGTTCGAGCTTATTTTCTAGGGGTGAGGCTTATGTGGGGACATAGGACATCCGAGATGGCAGAAGATGTGATATGTTTATTGGATTATGTTGGATGGACGGGTGAGAGGGAGGTACACGTTGTCGGAATTAGCTTGGGTGGGATGATCGCACAGGGTGAGTGGGAGACATTCATGTCCGATTGAATGGAGACTAATTTGAAAATTAAAGAGCTAGCATTGAGGATACCAGAACGGCTTGGATCGCTGGTATTGGCTGTGACCACGCCTGGAGGACGGCCCTGGAAGAACTTGCCCCCTGTGCGTGTATCTGGTGTGGTATATTTGTAATAGGGGGGGAGCTAATTAATATCCAGTGGAAGGGGATATCGTGTCTGACGAGGCTGCTTTTTACGCCTGATCCGGTGAAAAAGGCACCCATCGTGGGTGATATGCTGTTCCCACGTGAATGGCTGGAGAAGCGGAATGAAGAGGATGGTGGGAGGACGAACAGACAGGTGCAGGCGGAGGTAAGCGACTATTGTGTTTACGTGATAGCCAGTGGCTGAAGGGGAAGAGCAGAATTTTTTACGTCGCGTTGCGATAACGAAACCACAGCTGCTTATGGGGCACATATCGCAGATGGTGGCGGGCTTAACACACAGGGTGAGCGAGGTACAGCTTGGACGGATCAGCAGGGAAGTGCCCAAGGTGACCATAGTCACTGGTGACGACGACCATCTGGTACGACCAGAAAAATCACGGGCACTGAAGAGGGCGATGGCAGAGGCAGAGCTTGTGGAATGGAGTGGGACAGGGCATGGACTGCATGTGCAGCACCTGCGAGAATTCAATTTACTGGTGGAGAGGACCTGTGTTGAAGGGGTAGATAGCACACGTTGAGAGAAGATTCCCACGGCTGAGCACGTGCGCGGTGTTCTTCCCGAAAGCGATGATCTTAAAAATCGCAGAGTTGGCCAGAAACAAGACAATGCTTGCTCTCGTCCATCCCCAGAACGATGTCTCCCACCGCTCAGCCTCATCCTCACAGTCTGTCTCTGCTCAGCTACCACAGCGTCCTCCTCCAGTAGCTTCATCATCACGAAAGTCTACAGCACCCCTGGCCACCATACCCCTCCTCACACCCCAGCCCTCCTCTACCAGCCAGCCACCACCCCCTGTCCTCCATCGCCACCAGACAACTTCCTCACTCCCACATACACACCATCTCCGCCACTCATCTGCATCTGCCTCACAACAACACCTTCCGTCACAACACCCCCAACAGCACCACAACCACAACCACCAGCGCTTCCGTACCTCACATACCCCTCGTCCACCCACACCCACCCCTCCATCAGATCCTACATCATCTGCAACCCCTGTGGATATCCACACATACCCTACAACAGACCTCCTCAAGCTTCTTGCTTCCCTCCTCACCCAGATCGCTTCCACCAACGACCAGCTCGCCAACGCATCCAACGCCTCCTCTATCACAACTACTTCCTCTACAGCTCCTATACACCTCAATGATGATACTCCCATCTGGCACTCGCTTACCACCGCTTCGCGTTCCGCCATCTCCACCCCCGCTTCTACCTTGACCTTTCATGCCCGTAACATCCCTACTA